>MU224035.1:340321-365292 GCA_018584345.1 Thuja plicata
TTAAGAGATTTACAAAGGACGGTCAAGTCCACCTTCTACAAAAGGATTTTAGATGTGATGCACTTGTTAGAATGCAACTACATAAGTCTTTGATCTGATGATAAATGCAATCTTCAATTGCTGATAATAGATCCTATAAATCTCTAAAAATACTATTAATCATCCTTCCATGATTGAGTATTACCTTTATCTGCTCATCAGTAGCCTCTGTGTGTTCTTGATAACTGATGTATTCTATTTCTGCACTTTGCATGAATTCTTCCTTCTGCTCCTTAGATGCTCTTTATGTATATTATTTATTAATAATTCATGTATTCACAATTCAGTACGAACATCTATTTATACTAATCTAGGCTCAATTCTTGATTCATGCATTGTGGATTAACTCTAGATCCAAGATATACAACTTGATCTTGATCTGTAGTTAGATATGCTTTTAATCTGTTAGGATGCTTTAAAGCATTTACATAAAGTGTGCATGACCATTAAAAAACAAAAACAATTCTACAAAATAGAATAAATTTGCTTTATCTGTTGTGTATAAATTAGATCCACAATTTGTGGCTTTTCTGACTGTTGATTCTGACGGTCGGTGTTCTTGGCGGCTGGTGTTCCTTTCTCTGAACATGTCGTCAGGTATGCTTGTATGTTCCTGTCAGGTTGGTTCTGGAAACTATGTCGCCGGTAATGCTTGTGTTTGCCGATGATGCATGTGGTCGCCGGTGATGCTTGTTACATTTATACTTAGCATTTTTCTCAAAATTCTTTGTCCTATCGGGTATGCTTGTAATTCATTGGTATTACTTGTGATTCGCCGGTAATGCCTTTTGTCTGTCGATAGTGCTTACTATCTGTGTTTTTCTTTTAAGTATAGTAATGGCAAAATAATGTCATCACATCGCTCATCTTGATCAATTCATCTTTCATCTTGGGAGCTAAATTAGGGTTTATTGGTCTCTCCCTTTTCATAAATGGTTTTTCATTAGGCTTCAAAGGTATCTCATGTTGGAAAAGGTCTTCTCGATAAGCCTTAAGGTCATCATAGGACCAAACAAATACATGTCTATATTTTCTCAATAATTTGATGATGTCTGCTCTAATCTTGGGGGTTAAAAGTCTACCCACAAATACTTCTTTTGGAGATTCTTAATTTACCATATTTATCCTCTCTACTTCATCCATTGTGACATTAGTATTTTTCTTGTCCATTTTTGAATCTTTATTGTCAAACAATCTCTCCATTTCTACAAGGCCTTTTGGAACCTTGTTGGTTTTTAGTTTTGTTACCCCCAATTTGTTCTTGTTATTCATTGGACCATTCCTTTCAAAAATCCCCTTATAATCTTTTTCAAGCTAGCGTCTCTATGTTTGTTTCCCATCCTTTGCATGTCCCTCTTGTCGGTTGAACTTGAATCTTGAAATAGCTTAGTTCAAGGTTCAAGGTTCAATAACACCCCGGGGTATGTTTTTCCTTTTGGTCATTTTCATGTGAATTAAGTGGCATGCTTTGCAGAGATTGTCTATCCATTGAACTTGAATCTTGAACTATCATATTTCAAGGTTGAAGGTTCATCTGCACTCTTTAGCTTGCATTATATTTTAATGATCATTTTCTTTTATTTTTCTTTTCACTCATTTTATTTCTTTAAACATGTCAAGGGGTAGTCATGTCTTGTCTTATATTGAACTCAACTTTTGAACTTGTTTAGTTCAGAATTCATAGTTCAAAGGATGCTATCAAGTTGAGAGAAGGAAAAGATGATGGTGACTTGGTGGTCATGTGACAGAAATGATAGCTAGTGGAAGATGTGGAGTCTGTGCATGGTGCTGATATAATCATCATGAGAAGTGACATTTAAGTGTCATTTCACTTGTGAGGGAGTATGGTAATTAATGCAGTGATCAAGAAAACCTCTTGTCATCATTATTTAAAATCTTTTTCCAGTATTTCATCATTAATTGCAAATCTCCCACGATCTTGCGAAGAGCTAGTAAATAAATGTGTGACACTTAGCCTTGTTTTCTATCATGGTAAAAACTCTTCTAATGGAGGTAGAAGTGAAAGAGCAGCCAAGTTATCTTCTTCTTTCTTATAGCTTAGGGAAATTGTGTGAATTAATAGGTTAGTCATCTTTCCCTATTGCTACTGATTCAAATTGAAATTGTTTGTGATTTTGAAGTAAAAATACCCTATAAAGCCTCTCTACATTCACTGTTCTTCTTTCTTTGTATCATTGTCTTGGTTTTCCATGAAGCCTCCACTCCCAAATTTTAGGCGTAATTCTTGCCTGATTAGTTCCCTGTTAGAGTGTGATGACACATCAATACGTTCAAGGGCATTGGAAGAAATTAGGAATAAAATTAAAAACCCAGTTCTAGGTTCCATGATAGAAAAGGTAATGCGAAGTGGTCTAGTAGAGGCTGGTGCATTCCCCATGGTGACTCGATGCCCTGAGTTGATAGTAGAATGTGCCAAGTGTTACAGTAGAGAGGAGAAGTGCATCAAAAAGATACATGGGAGCCCATTAGTTTTCATAACTAGGGATGTTATTCTAACAACAATGGGTATTCCTAAGAAATATCCCTATGAGGGATGGACCATTGCCTCTTCTCAGTCTATTTTCTCAACACAATGACAATTTTATAGGAATGAAATTACACAACATTGGATGCTAAAAGCACAAAGAGGGGGATCTAGACTTCCTAAGCCTCTGACCATATATCACTTTGAGATAGAGGTTGTAGAATTAGTCATATTACTCAATAGAGTCAAAGGGAAACAACATGTATATTAGTGGCAAGATTTGATGTATTTTTACATTAAAATAACCCTAGAAGGCTAGGAATACATTGACTGGCCAAATAATATTGCAGATGAACTTCATCATTAGTTGGAAAACTTCTCAGGAAGGAATGGTTTTCATATGTCCTCATATTTATTCTATGTACTAGCATGCACCAGGGATAGAAAGGTATTTTTCATGAATTTCTTGTCCCAAATATGAAGGTATACGACTATTACCCTCATTTGCAAAGAGAATTTTACACTAATAACTTCATGAGAGTAAATGAGATATTTTCCAGAAGGTTGGTCTATGAGTTGCAGGGGAACATTGAACATAGAATGTTAGAAGAAGCTAAGAGATTCATTAACACTTATGGGAGTTTCTTTATCCAATTCATGATATTTACGTACATAAGGGTCATTGGGTTTGAAGGCCAACCATTCAGGCTCCCAAGGTATGCCCTAGATAGCCATGTCATAACTGAGGTAGACCATCAATTGGCTCATGTGCATAAAGGTGTGAAGGATAGGAAAGGTTGAGAAAAGTTGAGCTTTCCCATTAAGCTCAGGTTCTACAGATGTAAAACATCCTCAGATTCCCTCAATCTATAATTAGAATTGAAAAAGTTAAAACTAAAAACCTTTGAGTCTAGGAAAGATTTTGACAATAGGGGTTATGCAGCCAAACACTTCAATTTGCCTACTAAATTTCAACATCTTCCCCAAATAGAAGATTATTGGGAAAACTGCATTGATGAATTTGAGGTAAGAAGAAGGGCATGGTCGAGATTCACTCTCAGCCAGGTTGTTAAACTGAGAATAGATGTTGATATCATAGGGATAAAGAAAGAAGAAGGTGAAGAAGTAAATGATGATCAGTTTGAAGCCAGAGTCATAGGAACACCTTTGCCTAAAATAGACTAGGGTATTGATGAAAGAGACAACATACATATCAAAACCCTTAGTGTGATCAAAATAACTAAAAAGTGGATTAATGAAAAAAGGCCTCCTATGAAAAAGAGGCACAACACATGAAGATCTACCCTTGCTACCCCTATTAAAAATCCTATTGCTCCATCTAATGTTGATGTTTCTGTTGTAGGTTCTTCCAAGATTAAAAATAAAAGGACTCTCAAGCCAAAGTCTAAAAAACAAAGTATTCCCTGTATCACTCCATCTGTATGAGTCACAAGGACTAGGTCAAAAAAAGGACATTTTGGCTGGTAAGGAAAAAGAGGTAATCAATCTCGATGAAATGGATAGTCCAATGTTGGAGAAGAACACTTAGAGCACCTCATCTAAAGAGGTTGAAATATTAAATGTCAGCTAGTCTGATACAGAAGATTCCACACCAGTTGCAATGAATACACCTCTATAGACACCACCTCTCACACTCAAATGGCTGAAAACATTGATTAGGAAGAAAAGGAATGTGCTTCCCATAACTCTATATGTGGAGGACATGGTTAGAAAATGCTTTGGGGCCATAGTTAAGCCTAGAAGGATCAAGATTGAGTCTATGATTGACATAGATGAGAAAACAAGATGATGGGTTGTTGAACGAGAAGTTCCTAAGGAAGATAAGGATGTCAGTGAAGCCATTGCTAATGATTTTACAATTGAAAAGATAGATCTTGGCATCGCAACCAGAGCAGTAGATGCAAAGTATCTAGAAAAATCTATGAAGAAGATGTTGTATAGGACTTTCAAAAACAAAAAGGATAAGAAGGAGTGAAGGCTACAATCAAGAAGTTGGCAGATTTCATACAGGAAGTCTGGGATCCAAGTCCTCTACTACTAGCTCAAGTACCTCAAACCTTTCACCCTCATTCTCCCAAAGTTAGAAAGACTCTGGAATAAATTTAGACGAACAAACTCATTTTTGATGTGTTTGGCAAGTGGATACAAAGTGTAATCCAAAGTGGAGGTGATTATATAACTCAGTTGATTTGAATGCATGGAACCATTATGGCATCAATCTCGAAAACACTAAAAAAGCTAGCTGAATGGGAGAAAGAAAAGAAAAGGTGGGCCAATGTGATGAATCAAATTAATGAAATTGAGAAATATGGGGTAACAAATTTCCTTGCCAAAAAACCAGTTGCAGGATTAGATGAAGATGTCCTTTATGTATCCATTAAGAGCATTGAATGGTGGAATTGAGTCATCAAAGCCAGACAGGAGGGAGCTACCCATTTGATGAATGAGTTGAAGGAGTGACAAACATAATGCATAAGGACTTGAAGTGTCTCAACATTACTTTGATGAGTGGACATGGTCAGAGCATCAGACATGTAGGGGAAATGACTTAGGAATTAAAAAATGGGATTTCAGCCATAGGAGACAATAAAGACCTAACCACATGAGATTTCAAAAAGATGGCAAACATTGAAGCCATGTTGGTAGTTTTTGTTGATTATTTGGAGTCACACAAATAGAAAATGATCCAAGTGTGCAAAGACAAGAAGGTGTTGAAATAGAGGATCATCCATATCACCCTACCACATCATGCCACTATCCTCAACATTTCCAATGCACACAAGGAGTGGAGGAATGCTCGTTCCACCAATAATGCTAAGGACCAGTCTATGGGATCTAGCTCATCTGTCACTCTAGGATCATGCTCCCCCAATCTTGGAGTGTTACTAGTTATTTTTCTTGTTCTCCTTTTAGCATTACTTTCAGTTTTAAAAACTATTTTTCATCCCAAAGCTCTGGCAGAGTTTTCTAGGCTTTAATTTGTGTACTTTAAACTGATGGCTATATATAGCCAGAAAAAACTTTGAATTGGCCAATAATATTTTTTGGAGAATTAGATAGAATTACTTAGTGATCTATTTTAGTTGAGTTATTGGTGAATTTTCTAGGATATACTTTGAAGATCATTTTCTGAAATCAATGAAAAGAAAAACCTCCAATGTTATAAATCTGTTGGTTTATATTGGTGAATTGATCTTTGTTGGGATATCTTTAAATGATCAAAATTATTTCTTGAAGTAAATATTTCTTAGCCTTGGTCTCTTAATTGTTTCAATTTCATGTTGTGGAATGTGTAGTAGATGGAAGTTTGTGGGCTTCATAGGATCCATACATTTCTTTCATTACCCTAATTCAAACATACTTGTATGTGAATTATTGTGAATGCCTTATTTAATTTCTAGTGAAAAGTATGTTTTTGCAAATGCAATTTTGATCTTTTAAAATTCATTGAAAATCTATCCGGGAGCTGTACAATAATTCAGAGGGTCAATATCATGTATATCTAATCCAACTGTTAGTATGAGGTTGATGTTTCCTTTATGGGCTACAAAGTGAAGAATTAATTATATAAGAAAGGGAAAATATCATTTACTAATAGATTTTTGGCGACTCCACTGGGGAGTCTGATACAAATTAAACTAGTGCTAAACAATTATTGTCTAATGAATGATCACGGTTTTTCCTACTGTAATCTTTCCTTGTCAAGAAGAAGTACCACCAGTTCTGCAGCCTAATTTGAATTTTCAAGATACACAAGAAGATATTATTTCTAATTTAAATACCCTAGCTTGGAATTCAAGAAGAATCAATCAGCAATATCAATAAGTTATTCTAGTCTTAGAAGAGGAGGAAGACATAGGTGAGTGTCTAAGAGGTTTACCCATTTCCCAAGAGGCAAAAATAGTGAATAGAGTGACCTAGAGACCATAAAACCTTTTCATTTTGGATTCCCAACCTTATACTAGGTCCCAAAGGAAGGAAGGCATCTTTGATACTTTCTTCCAAGAATTGCAAAATCTCCAATTTTTTACAGTTTATACTCCTAAGAAAAAGGCCAAGAGTAGACCATCCTCTCCCCCCAAGGCCTCTCCCAATGTATCTCATTCTTCTCACATGTGGAAATCCTTGACCTTGTCCAGCATCCAAGTCCCACTTCTTGTGATTATTTACCCAATAGAAGTCATGGCATAGCCTTGGGGTGTAGTAGTAGGGCCTCTGAATCTAGGTGGAAATCATAATTTTCCTAAAGGAGCTAGAGAGGTCCTACCCAAATTCTATGGAGATGTGAAAATGGCCACTGAGGATCACCTCAATGATTTCAATATAGCCTGTGGAATTTTGGCTAATCAACATGAGGATGTGGCTGTTAGCCTTTTTGTAAAAACTCTCTCTCAGTCAGTCATTGATTGGTTTTATCACTTACCTAATGGCCATATAACCTACTGGGATAGTATGAAGAATGCCTTCGAGACTTTTTTTAAAAGTGTGTTAGATGAAAACTCTCTACTCGCACAACTTACTTAGCTAAAATAAGAGATACATGGGCCTATGAGAGAGTTCATAGAAAAATTTAATAAAATTATACAAAATATCCCTCAAGCAAAAAGAACCACTCCCAAAAATCAAAATGACTTCTTTTAGAATGCTATGCTGTTGACATTGGTTTCCACTTGAGAAGGGAAAGAGTAGTTGATTTGCAGGCCGCCCAAGAAATGTCTATTGAATTAGAATATGATTTGATAACCACGGGGAAATGGAGAAAGGATGTTCAGATACCTAATGCACAAAATGCTTCCCCCTCTGATTCTTTTTTATAAATACTAGTGAATGATGTGATTACAATTAAAAGGTAGTTTCCCAAAGGAAGTGCTAATCCTCCTCCCCCATATAGAGATATTCCTAGGGGAATGACTGATCAAGCTGGTCCTAGCCATAGGAATCCAGGGTACCCCTCATCTAAACAAAAGATGTTGGAATCTCCCCCTAGGAGAGCTAATATGTGCACCTTTCACCTAACTGATGACCGCGATGGTACCACTTTTCCTGAGATAATTTAATCCATGCATATGCATGTTAACAAAGAAATGGCTGAAGAATCACCCGGAGATGTAGAAATTCCTCAGTTACCTGGTGGCTCTAGAAACTATTATATGGAATATGAATCCGAATATGAACAAGGTGGTAATATTCTGGTAACTCTTGAGGACCCCACATGTACAATATTGACCAGAAGTCATTGAAATTCTCAAACCAATGACTCGCCATCAACCTCACAAATTTGGGACAAAGGTAAGGACCCCTTCTCTAAGACTCCATTTTTTAAAAATCAGAATTCTAAAGAAGATGAATTGCCGAAGAAGTCTGACTCTAATTCTTCCTTGGATATTGTTGATTTTTGTAAAAATTCCAAAATACAAGTCTCCCCTTCAAAATACCTTAGGATGAACCCAAAGAAATTAGAAAGACTTGTGAACTTTGTTAAATCAGGACAACCCTCTTCAAATTATGTAGCTAATGAAAACACTCATGTAGTCCTATCAAAACAAGCTACCTTGGCTACCCAATCTGCTGAAGATACTAACCCTTCCCTGGGACTAAAACTAGAACCCTTTTATTTATCTTTGTTTATCCATGGTTTCAAATTGAATAATTATGTCATAGACTCTGGAGTGTCTAAAAATATAATGCCTACATCTGTTGCAAAGGCCCTAGACCTCCCCTTGACCACAACCTTTGGAAAATGTTATGCTATGGATTCAAAATAAGTGCCATTGGTAGGTCAGATTAAAGATGCCCAATTGGCCCTAGAAGCTCATCCCTATAAAAAGATCAAATTGACCATTCTTGTTGTTGACATTCCGTCCAATTATGGTATGTTGTTAAGAAGGACATTTTGTAGGGACCTTGGAGGAGAAATCAAATTAGACTAGTCCCAGGCTACTATTCCTATGGGAAATAAAAAAATTGTCTTACAACCTGAAGGAAAATCTAAATATGTTTTGTTTCCATCGGAGGATCATAAATCTCAAATTCTTTATCAAGAGTGTGATTTTGGAAACTACATGATCTCTTCACTAGAAGATGTAGTAGAGGGAATAGTACAGCAAACCAATGGTGTGTGGTCCTTAGAGTTTGATGGTAGTTGTACTTATGTTGGATTTGGAGTAGGAGTAGTGCTCATACCCCTAGAAGGATATATTTTTCCTTAGGCATTTAAGTTAGAGTTTAATAACACAAATAATATTGTCGTGTATGAGGCACTCATACTTGGTATTGAAGAAGCAAAGAAGATGAGAATAAGAGTGCTCAAGGATAAAGGAGACACAAAATTAGTGGTAAGACAAGTAAGGGGAAGATATTCAACAAAAAACAAAAGGATCAAACATTACAGAAACCATGTCTGGGATGAAATCAAGGAATTTGAAGCCTTCTCTATAGAGGCTATTCCTAAATAGTAGGGCTAATTCTTTATTTGTTTCAGCATCATTGTTATTTCCACATTCATATTTCAAAGAGATTTCCTATAGGATTGAAATGGTCTATAGACCTAGGGTTCCGGATAATGCTAAACATTGGTAGGTTTTCCAAGATGATAAACAAATAGATACATTTCTACAGATGGTTGAAGTTTTCAGCACAACTTTCTTTGAAGGGTCACACTCGACCTATGATGAATTTTGTCCTGATCTAGGTAAATCTAGAGATGAATGGATTGTTCAACTGAAAGGGAACCATATCCCCAAGGCGCTCATTTCTCTTGAAAACTTGTTTGATAGACATGATGCAACTAAACAACCACCTTTTCCCCGTGAGAATATTGATCAAGGTAATTTTGAGAAGGTAGATATAGGTGAAGGAAGAGATCCTAAACATGTAAACTTGGGCAAATGTTGCACACTCGAAGAGAAGAAAAGATTCACTAGCTTGTTAAAAGAGTACAAAGACAGTTCCGCTTGGTCTTACCATGACCTTAAGAATTTCAAAGGGGGAAATTTCAACACCATATTCCTCTTAATCCTAGAACTACACCTTTCAAACAAAATCTAAGGAATTACAATCCAAAGGTGTTTGAAGAAATTAAAAAAGAGGTGGAAAAGATGTTGCAAGCTTGAATAATTTATCCCATACACCATTCCACTTGGGTTTCAAACACAGTACCTGTAAGAAAAAAGAATAGAGAAATAAGGATTTGCGTTGATTTTAGAAACTTGAATCAGAGCAGCCTGAAAGACAATTATGGTCTTTCTATCATGGACCATATTTTATAGACTATGACAGGCTCATAAATGGTATCTATGTTAGACGGATTTTTTTGGGTACAATCAGATCAAGGTAGCTTATCAGGATCAATATAAAATGACCTTTACCATGCCATGGGGTACGTATGCCTATAATCATATGCCCTTCAAGTTGATCAATGCAGGTGCTACTTTTCAATGAGCCAAGAATTCTTCCTTTAGTCATCTGATAAATAGGGTAATTTTGATTTACCTCGATGATTTAACAATCTTCTCGAAAAGACGCAGAAATCACCTAAAAGATATGGGAACACTTATGCAACGATGTAGGGAACATGACATATCTTTGAATCCTAAGAAATCTATTTCTGGGGTTACAGAGGGGAAGTTGTTAGGTCACATCATGTCAAAGGAGGGGATCAAGATTGATCTTGAAAGGGTAAAGGCTATTTTTTAGCTTGGGCTTCCCTCAAACAGGGCTAGTGTCAAGTCATTTTTTGGGGAAGTTAATTTTCTTCAAAGATTCATCCCTGATTTCGCAGAAACAAAAAACATATGGCCATCCTTCTAAGTGAGAAAAACCCTTTTAAATGGGATACAGAGGCTTTAAAGGCATTTTAAGATGTCAAGAAATCCATAGAATGTGCTCCTACTTTGATATATCCAGACTAAAAAAAATACTTCATTGTTTATTTCTATGCCTTGGAACACACATTGTTTGGAATATTGTTGCAGAAAAATGATAAAGAAGAGGAAGTACCCATTTCTTTCATGAGCATGCCTCTTAAAAAACATGAGTTGAATTATTCCCTAGTGGAGAAACAGGGCTATTCTTTGGTAAAGGTAGTAAAATATTTCAAATACTATATCCTACATTCTCACTCTACTATATATGTTCCCACTTACGCTATAAAAGATGTCCTCACCCAACAAGAAATAGGGATGAACAAACGAGCTACTTGGATCGTAAGAATTCAATAATTTTATCTATACATTCGCCCCACCAAGTTAGTTCGGGGACAAGATTTATGCAAATTGATGATTGAGAAAGTACCTAAAGATGAAGTACCCTTGGCTCTTTTTGTTAGTTTGTAAGACACATGGTTTTTAGACGTAGCATTTTATCTAACATATGAAGATTGCCTGACACGTTTAAGTCCAAAAGAGAAAAGGAATCTCAGGCTCAAATCTACAAATTATATTATTTTTGATGAAATTCTCTATAAAAATAGTTTAGATAGGGTGTTTCTTAGATGTGTTGATAAAGAACAACAGGAAAGGTTGCTTTCAAAATTTCAAAATGAAGCGTGCGGCGGTCATTTTTCTTCAACAGTGACTTCTTTCAAAATGCTCAGGAGCTGCTACTACTGGCCTGAGATATTTGGAGATGCCTAAAAATGGGTAGAAAATTGTGAGAAGTGTAGTTATTCAGTGGAAAACCACAATTAGTGGCTCTTCCCCTGAGGCCTGTCATTGTTGAAGAACCCTTCAAGCAGTGGGGGTTAGATTTCATCAGCTCAATTAATCCAACATCTAGCACAAGTCACACAGATATCCTAACCGCCATAGATTACTTCACCAAATGGGTTGAAGTGGTCCATATCAAGAAAACCATGTTAGAAGTGGTATGTGAATTCCTGAAAAAATTATACTGGTCAGGTTTGGGACTCCTCAAAAGATAGTTACAGACAATGCTACTAATTTCTCTTCTCAAGAATTAAAATTGTTTTGTTATGAGCATGGCATTTACTTATCACATGCATCTAACTATTACCCTCAAGGGAATGGTCAGGCAGAGTTAAGTAACAAAAATTTAATAAAAATCAAAAGAAAATTTGTAAATGACAATGCTAGAGATTGGCATGAGAAGCTATTTGAAGCTCTCTAGGATGATCATACCTATCCTAAAAGGGAAATCAGAATGTCACCATTTGAGTTAGTATATGGTACTGAAGCACAACTTTCATTACCTCTAGATTTGGTCATCGTAAAGCTACAAAAGGTGATAGAGGATCAAACTTTATAGGATGCATTGGAAAAAAGGATCATGTACCTTAGGAAGATTTAGGAAGAAAGAGAAGAGATGGTGAGCCGTATAACACCGCATCAGGCACGAGTCAAGACATTATTTGATCGAAAGGCCAGGCCCTAGAATTTTATGAAAGGAGATCAAGTATAACTATGGGACAAAAGAAGGGAACCCAAGGGTGCCCACGGAAAATTTGAATCAATGTGGAAAGGCCCCTTCATCATCAGTGAAGTAATGGGAAGAAATTCTTTCAAGCTGGAGCACCTTGATGACACTTTCTTGCCCTTGACCTTTAATGGTCAAGATTTGAAGTTGTATTAGTTGTAGGCGGTTGATTCACCTTTTTTTGTACATATTTGTTTAGTGTGTTTCTTTCTTTATTTTCCTTTTTATTTTTCCTTTTTTTGTTCTCTTTTTTTTTTGTCTATTTTTCAGCCTTTTTTATTTGACTCTCTGGTCTGGGAAACCAAAGCCATTAAGTTCATCCTTCATCCTCAAGAGTCCTCATCCCAAGATAAAGCCATTGTTACCCCAAATTTTTTATTTTTATTCATTGGCTCATTCCTTTCAAAAATCCCCTTATAATCTTTTTTGAGCTAGCATTGCTATGTTTGTTTCCCGTCCTTTGCATGTCCCTCTTGTCAGTTGAACTTGAATCTTGAACTAGCTTAGTTCAAGGTTCAAGGTTTAATAACACCCTGTGGTATGCTTTTCCTTTTGGTCCTTTTCATGTGAACTAAGCATTATTTTTTGCAAAGATAGTCTATCCGTTGAACTTGAATCTTAAACTAGCTTAGTTCAAGGTTGAAGGTTCGTCTGCACTCTTCAGCTTGTATTATATTTTAACGATAATTTTATTTTATTTTTCTTGCCACTCATTTTATTTCTTTAAAAATTCCAAGGGGTAGTCATGTCTTATCTCAAATTGAACTCAACTTTTGAACTTGTTTAGTTCATAGTTCATAGTTCAAAGGATTGTATCAAGCTGAGAGGAGGAAAAGATGGCAATGATGTGGCAGTGATGTGATGGAAAAGATAGCTAGCAAAAGATGTGGCATCTGTGCATAGTGTAGATATAATCATCATGAGAAGTGACATTTAAGTGTCATTTCACTCATGAGGGAGTATGGTAATTAATGCAGTCATCAAGCAAACCTCTTTTCATCATTAATGAAAAGTGTTTTCTTTCATTTCATCATTAATTGCAAATCTCCCACAATCTTGCGAAGAGTTAGTAAATAAATGTGTGACACTTAGTCTTGTTTTCTATCATGGTAAAAAATCTTCTAATAGAGTCATAAGTGATATAGTAGACGAGGTATCTTCTTCTTTCTCAGAGCTTAGGGAAATTGCGTGAATTAACAAGTTAGTCATCTTTTCCTATTGCTCCTGATTCAAATTGAATTTGTTTGTGAATTGAAGTAAAAAGACCCTGTAAAGCTTCTCTACATTCTCTGTTCTTCTTTCTTTGTATCATTGTCTTGGTTTTCCATTAAGCCTCCACTCCCAAAGTTTGGGCGTACTTCTTTTCTGATTAGTTCCCTGTCAAAGTGTGACAACACATCAATATGTTCAAGGGAATTGAAAGAAATTAGGAATAAAATTAAAAACCCAGTCCTAGGTTCCATGATAGAAAAGGTAATCCAAAGTGGGTTAGCAGAGGCTCTTTTGTTCCCCATAGAGACTCCATGCCCTGATTTGATAGTAGAATGTGCCAAGCGTTACAGTAGAGAGGAGAAGTGCATCAAAAAGATAGATGGGATCCCATTAGTTTTCATGACCAAGTATGTTATTCTAACAACAATGGGTATTCCTGAGAAAGATACCTATGAGGGATGGACTACTGCCTCTTCTCAGTCTATTTTCTCAACATAGCGACAAGTTTATAGGAATGAAATTGCACAACATTGGCTGTTGAAAGAACAAAGAGGAGGGTCTAGGCTTCCTAAGACTCTGACCATAGATCACTTTAAGCCATAGGTTTTAGAATTAGTTATTACTCAACAGAGTCAAAGGGAACCAACATGCATATTTTTGGCAAGATTGGATGTAATTTTACATTCAAATAACCTAGGTGGCCAGAAATTCATTGACAGGGCAGACATTATTACAGATGAACTTCATCATCAGTTGGAAAACTTCTTAGGAGGGAATGATTTTCATATGTACTCATACTTATTCTATGTACTAGCATGTTCCAGGGAATGGAAAGGTCTTTTTCATGAATTGTCTATCCCAAATATGATGGTATGCGACTATTACCCTCATCTGTAGAGAAAATTTTACACTAATAAATTTATGAGAGTAAATGGGATATTTTTCTGGAAGGTTGGTCTATGAGTTATAGGGGAACACTAAACAGAGAATTTTAGAAGAAACTAAAAACTTCATTAACACTTATGGGAGTTTCTTTATCCAATTCAAGAGATTTACCTACATAAGGGTCGATGGGTTTGAAGGTCAGTCATTCAAGCTCCCATGGTATGCCCTAGATATTGATGTGATAACTTAGGTAGGACATCAACTAGATCATGTGCATAAAGGTGTGAAGGATGGGAAATTTTGAGAAAAGTCAAGCTTTCTCATTGAGCTCAGGTTCTACACATGTAAAACATCCTCGGATGCCCTCAATCTAGCATTAGAATTGAACAAGTTAAATCTGAAAACCTTTGAGGCTAGTAAATATTTTCACAGCATGGGTTATGTAGCCAAACACTTTAATTTTCCTACTAAATTTCAACATCTTCCCCAAATGGAAGATTATTGGGAAAATTGCACTAATGACTTTGAGGTAAGAAGAAGGGCATGGTCGAGATTCACACTCAGCCAGGTTGTTACACTGAGAATGGACCTTGATATCATAGGGATAGAGGAAAAAGAAGGTAAAGAAGTAATTGATGATCATTTTGAAGCTAGAGTCAGAGGAACACCTTTGCCTGAAATATACTAGGGTATTGATGAAATAGACAACATACATATAAAAACCCTTAGTGTGATCAAAAGAACTGAAAAGTGGATTAATGAAAAAAGGCCTCTTGTGCAAAAGATGCACAACACATGAAGATCTTCCCTTGCTACACCTATTGAAAATATTATTGCTCCATCTAATGTTGATGTTTCTATTGCAAGTTCTTCCAAGATTAAAAATAAAAGGACTCTCAAGCTCAATTCTAAAAAACAAAGTATTCCCTATATCACTCCATCTGTACGAGTCACAAGGACCAGATAAAAAAAAGGACATTTTGGTGGGTAAGGAAAAAGAGGTAATCAATCTCAATGAAATGGAAAGTCCAATGTTGGAGAAGAACACTCAGAGCACCCCATCTAAAGTGGTTGAAATGTTAAACATTGGCAATCCAATACATGTGATTCCACTGTAGTTGCATTGAATACACCTCTACAGACACCACATCTCACACTCAGATGACTTGAAACATCAATTAGCAATAGAAGGAATGTGTTTCCCATCACTCTACCTATGGAGGACACGGTTAGAAAATGCTTGGGGGCTACAGTTAAGCCCAAAAGGATCAAGATTGAGTCTATGATTGACATAGATGAAAAATTAGGACGCTGGGTTGTTGAACGAGCAGTTCCTAAGGAAGATAAGGATGTCAGTGAAGCCACTAGTGATGATTTTACAATTGAAAAGATAGATCTTGGCGTTGCAACCAGTACAACAAATGCAAAGCATCTAGAAAAATCTACCAAGAAGATGTTGTATGAGACTTTCAAAGACAAAAAGGATAAGAAGGAGTTGAAGGCTACAATAAAGAAGTTGGCAGATTTCATACAGGAAGTCCAGGATCCAAGCCCTCTACCGCTAGCTCAAGCATCTCAAACCTTTGACCCTTGTTCTCCCAAAGTCAAAAATAATCTGGATCAAATCCAGAGGAACAAACTCATTATTGATGTGTTTGAAAAGTGGATACAAAGCGTAATCTAGTGTGTAGGTGATTATATCACTCAGTCGATTCAAACGCATGGAACAGTTATGACATCCATCTCAGAAACACTAATAGAGCTAGCTGAATGGGAGAAAGAAAAGAAAAGGTGGGCCAATGTGATGAATCAAATTAATGAAATTGAGAGATACGGGGTAACAAATTTCCTTGCCGACAAACCAGTTGCAAGCTTAGATGAAGATGGCCTTTATGTATACATTAAGAGTATTGAATGGTGGAATTCAGTCATCAAATCCCAACATGAGGGACCTACCTATTTGTTGAACAAGTTGAAGGAGTTGACAGACATATTGCAGAAGGACCTGAAGTGTCTCAACATTAATTTGATGAGTGGAGATGGTTAGAGCATTAGAGATGCAGGGAAAATGACTCATGAATTTGAAAAAAGGATTTCAGCCATAAGAGACAATAAGGACCTAACCACAGGAGATTTCATTGATGGAAAACATTGAAGCCATGTTGGTAGTTTGTGTTGATCATTTGGAGTCACATATACAGAAAATTATCTAGGTGTGCAAAGACAAGAAGGTGTTGAAACAGAGGATCATCCATATCACCCTGCCACATCATGACACTATCCTCAATGTTTCCAATGTGAACGAGGAGTGGAGGAATTCTTGTGACACCAATAATGCTAAGGACCAGTCTATGGGCTCTATCTCATCTTCCACTCTGTGATCGTGCTCCGCCGATCTCCAAGTGTTACTAGTTATTTTTCTCATTCTCATTTTAGCAGTACTTTTAGTTTTAAAAAAAAAAATTCATCTCGAAGCTCTGGGAGAGTTTTATGGGCTTTAAGTTGTGTACTTTAAATTGATGGCTATATATAGCCAAAAAAAACTTTGAATTGGCCGATAATAATTTTTGGAGAATTAGATAGAATTACTTAGTGATCTATTTTAGTTGAGTTTTTGGTGAATTATCTAGGATATACTTTGAAGATCATTTTCTGAAATCAATGAAAAGAAAAAATTCCACTGTTATAAATCTATTGGTTTATATTGGTGAATTGATCTCTGTTGGGATATCTTTAAATGATCAGAATTCTTTCTTGAAGAAAATATTTCTTAGCCTTAGTCTCTCAATTGTTGCAATTTCATGTTGTGGAATGTGTAGTAGATGGAAGTCTGTGGGCTTTGTAGGATCCATACATTTCTTTCATTACAATTATTTGAATGTACTTGTATGTGAATTATTGTGAATGCCTTATTTACTTTCTGGTAAAAAGTATGTTTTTGCAAATGCAATTTTGATCTTTTAAAATTCATTGAAAACCTATTCGGGAGCTGTACCATAATGTAGAGGGTCAATATCATGTATATCTAATCCAAATGTTAGTATGAGATTCATGTTTCCTTTATGGGATACAAAGTGAATAATTGATTATATAAGAAAGGGATAATTTCATTTACTAACAATTTGAATGACCTCCTTTCCAAACAATATTTTCTTCCCATCTTCTATATCAACATGAGCACTCAAGTCTATCAATTGATCTTGATATTCCTACTCACATGCTAGAAATTTTATTATGTCTCTATCATCCTCAAAGATTTTCCAATTGCTAACATTTTCAAGTATGGCAGGCTTGGTTTTAACTTCTACTTGGACTATGTCTTCACAAGGAATGTCATTATGCTTTAATGCTAAATTAGCCATAAAATATGAAAGAATATTTTCTAATCTATATATCCAGTTAATGGAGAAAGCATCAAGATATTCAATAGAATCCCATACTTCATTTCTATAAATTTTAAGAGGAGGATGTTTGGCAACAAATTTATTTCTAATATCAGAAATAATTAATTCAGAATCCCCAAAGAAAATTAAACATTTGATTCCATGTTTATTAGCTATTCTTAAACCAACTAATAAAGCTTCATACTCTGCAACATTGTTAGTACATTCAAAATCTAGTAAAAATGAATATTTAAATATTTTCTTATCAGGGGAAAAGAAAATGACACCAGCTCCATTACCATCCTTACAACAAGCACCATCAAAATATATTTTCCAAATTGTATTGTTACTTACCTCTCCATGTAACCCAATGGGTTCAGTATTTTGAATTGCATCTTTGAAATACTTACCTAAAAATTATCCATATCAGAGTGGCATAAATGTGTGACTAAGCTTGGATCCACATCTTAATTGATATATAGAATTTGAGTCTCCCAGTCAATTCTTATATCCCTTCCATTCATTGGAATAGAAGCATAAGAAAGATATAATTAAATACTACCTCCTACCAAGCTAGACTATTGTCTAGATAGAAGCATCCCATAATTAGCAGGGACTTCAACCACAAAAATATATATTTTATATGACATTTCAGGACATGTAGAAAATTTAAATTCAACATTTTTTATTATGCCTACAACAGGAAATGATTTATTATTCATAGCATAACATCTACCAAATTTGGTATCAACATTCATTCCTAATTATTTCATTACATCATTAGGCATAATGTTTACTTCTACACCAGATTCTATCATACAATTCTTCACCAATTTATTGTTTACCAATAGAGTAAGATAGAAAAGATCAATTTGATTTCTATTTTTGTTTAAATTAGTTCCTAGATAAATAGCTGGAGGATCCTTTACTTCTTGGTTAAGAACTTCCTTATTACCTACATTAGACAATATTTTCAAAGCTTCATTTTTGCATTCAGGTATTTTAACTATTTCAAGAAAAGGAACAGATATTTTAACTTGAGATAATGCATTAGACATAAAAGACCATTCATTGAGAAGAGATTTATTGGCCAATTTTTCTTTTTCTATTTTTTGAAAGTCTCGAGGTTCTACCTGTTTCTCTTGACCAATGTTTTTCTGCTTCATCCTGTTTGGATCATTTCCTTGGTCAATTTTTCCTTGATCTGCATTAACTGTTATAGTTCTTAACTCGTAAATATTTTTTTCTTCTTCAACTGCAACTATTGTGTATGTTCTCCTCTCCTCTTCTATCAATTTTCTTAATCCTAGATTCCTCTCCTGATAATCCCCATATTGGTACACTCTATTAAGGTCATCCTTGTAGTAGTATTCATCTAAAGAGCTATAATCATCATATCCCCACATTGGATCTGTCGATAAATTATTTACTATGGGTTGTTGATAATCATTTTGATCTTCATCCTCTTTCCATCTTTGGGCCACAACACAATGCTTAGAAGAATGTGGTAATGTGCAGGCTTCACACCAAGGATATCTTTCCACAAGATGGTTGTTTATCATCAATAGATCAGGAGTATGTAATTCTTTGTCCACTAGTTTCCCATCCTTCCATGTTGTATTATAAGGCATGTCCTGTAGTCTGTATCTGTCATTTTTGTATGGTGTTTGATTACTCTAGTTGTATTTAAAATTATCTTTTCCATTATTCATTTGGATACCTTTCACCATATTAATAAGATTATCTAATTTATCTTCCTCTTTGTATTTCTTAGGCTCTTTTGGATTGAACAACTGAGTGTCCTCCCTCTTAGAAATTATTCCATATGCCTTCCTATCATTCTCAATAGCTATGGAAATTTTGAGAGCATATGATAAGGTAGAAGTCTTATGAGATCTGATTTCATAATTGGTCTTATTATCAATTAAAGCTCTCAAAATTGATTGATAATAAGACCAATCAAAAAAGGCATCAACAGGTTGAACATCTCTTGGAATCCTATTTAAAACTTTGTTGAATCTTTTGTTGAATTCAGCTACAGATTCATTCTGATTTTGCTTCATACTTGTCAATTCATGTGATGCAAAAGAAGTGTCATTATGATCACCAAATTGTTATGTGAATTGACTAAAAAATTCATTCCAACTAGATATTGATCTATATGGAAACATTTTGAACCATTCTACTACATCTTCTATGAGAGATTGAACAAAAAGATTCATGTATACATCCTCATTGAATTCATCAATCTCTTGGATAAAATTATTCAAATTTATACAATGCACTTCAGCTGATTTTGATCCATTCCCTGAAAACTTTGGAATTGCATTTCTTAATTCATTTTTTATGTCATTAGGGTATCCCCTTATGCCATAAAAATCTAATTGTCTGTATCTGTCAGAAACCATTGGGGCTCTATAGTTGTTTCCATTTTGATTGATGGCTCCATGCCTTGGATTCTGATGATTTGCATTCTAGAATCCTTGATTATTCATTCCTGGTCCAAATTTTGGGTTGATATTGTAATCTCTTGGGCCATAGTTTTGTGCCCTATTATTTTGATATCCATTATACATTCTTCCATCATTTTGATTCCCATGATGTTCATATTGGTTAGATTCATTATGATTCATTCTACTGTCATGGTTATGATGTTCTTCATTGTTTAGTTGTCCCCAATGACAACTTCTTTCATTCCCCTTGTTGTTTTTCTCACACCTTCCTCAATTGTCTGGTTCAAACAAGGGATTACTATGATCACTATTAAAAATATACCCTCCATTCTTTCTATTAGGAGGATTGTACACACCATTTCTATCATCCTTAGTCACTCCTTTATCTTTTGGTAATTTCATTGCACTTCTTTTTATTCTCATCTTTCTTAATATCTCATCTGGTTACCTCTTAAGAGCCCTGACCATTTCTTCATCATCTGAGCCTACATTAGCCATTTCATGAAAAATAACATCCCATTTCCTATCTTTTTCTTCTCTTTCAGTCATCTTCTGATTTGTATCATGTTGAGACTCATGTTATTCCCTATCATCTTGGAAAAAAGGATTACAATTCTCATCATTATTCTCATGACTATGATTACTTTAACTAGGGAATTGTTCACAGGAAAATCTTGATCATCCTTATCAGGGTATATCATGTGTGGTCTATACATCATTTTTTATTTGAATCCTTACTTCTCCTTGTTGGTTCCAACTCAATAAAAATGTCTTGTCTTAAAGATCTTCTTCCTAACATAAATTTATCACTTATATATTATAGAATTTCAAAATTAGAGTCGCCACTTCCTTTATCATAAAGAAATTAATATCTCACTGGTCTAGGTTCCTGTCTCTAGTAGAGTCTTAATCTTGAGATTATTACCAAAGATCCTGAGAGTTCTTCAAACTACCTTTCCAAATAATCCCCAGTAGAGTCACCAATATGTTGGTGCTCAAATCAATAGATTGGATTTCCTATGGACTTTCCAATCCAATATTGGGAAACCCAAGTGATTTGGCCAACTAACAAGGTTTCAGCCATGACAAGGCTGAACCTTTTGCAATTTTGGCTCTGCAAAACCAAGGCTGGTAGGCCTACACCTCAAACTTATCCTTCAAGCTTTAAGGTTTTTTTATAGAAGATAAAGTGTACTTAAAACTTATTCCTCTCATAATATGGCAAGGTACTTGAAAGAAACTTTAACTAAAAGTAGTGTGTCACAAATGCTAACTGAAATACTTCAATATATCAAGAGAATGTTTGTATATAAAAATGTGAATTGAAAAGTACAGATGGATAGATTATCATAAAACTATGAACAATGAACCAAAAAACCATTATCCAATATGCATATAGACCAGTGCCTTATTCTATCATGGGCAATAGATTCAAAATCATCCCAACCCTATGTACAACCTTAGAGATGGGTGTGTGCACCAAGTTGTGGACCAAAAAGGGGGGTATAAATGGACACATTTTTCCTAAAATCAGGTAAACCTGAACTTGGAATAGGAGTTTGAGGGTCATGCACTCAAAATAAGAAGATGTATAAAATTAAAAATTTTAGTACTCTGAATCTAGTTTCTAGAACACTAATTTTTTTAAAAACATGATAAGATTAAAAGGGTCAAACCTCACGCACACAAAAACATGTTCCTGATTTTTTTGGAAAAAACATAACATAGCTATTTCCATGCGCAGTACAAAAGGTATAGTTATATTCAGTATTTTTTAAATCCCTTTGGTAGGATGATAGGTAAGAGTGAGATCTAGAATTTGTGTATTTTTTTTGTAATTTTTTTATGAGTATTTTCTTTTTGTGATTTTTTGAAGTGATCGCATCCTAAAAATTTGGTACCTGTTCGTGCGCTGGGCATAACTTGCATCAAAATAATCGAAAATAAAAACCTTTTTTTTAAAAAGTGTATAGAATCAAGTGTAGAAAAATAATATGTAATTTATTTTTAATTTGATTAAGTATTTCAAAACTTATTAAAAAAATGGTAGACATATGTATGTGAGTACAATCAAGACACTGGTAAAGAAAATTAAAGTTTACTATGCTAATGTTGTCCAAAAATAGAAAAATTTATATAGTTAGAAAGCTAAGAAGACGTATGAGATTATGGTGAAAATTATAAAGCTACCCAATTGACAAATTGTAAACCTGATGAAGATAAAGTTGAGAATTCATCTTACAAGATAAAAAAAAATGTCTAAAAGAACAAAAATAGAGGGAAAATGAGCCTTTGGGTCATTTTTCAAGCCTCTTCCTGAGTCATAACCCGATCAGGTTTCTAAATTTCAAATAACTCGATCGGGTTCTGAAAAGAATAAAGTACTTCAAAACCCGATCGAGTTCTAAAAAGAAAAAAAGTACTTCAAAACCCGATTGGGTTTTGAAGAAGTAAAAACTATTCATTTTATTCTCCATAACCTGAGAGAGAGAGAGAGAGAGAGAGAGAGAGAGAGAGAGATCTTGAAATGTTGAACCATCAGAAGCACAGAGCATGACATCTGGATTAGCCAATGCTTCACTTGAGATTTTCTGAAGTAACCCAATCTCCTCTTCTGCACTCTCACTTTGTTTTGCTTCCTCTGCACGCAAGATTTCAATCTCTTTTTGCATTCTTCGAATTGTTCCCAATTGGTTCTCGCTCTCTACATGCAATGATGAAATTTTCTATCTCAGGGCTTGGATAATTTGACCAAGTTGATTTTCCCCATCTTCTCACAATAATCTCATCTCTTCTCACTGATTTTTTAGTAATTCCAAATTATTTCTCACCCTCTGCCGTAAGTATTTCATTTTCTTCCTTCACCCCGCGAAGTTCGTATAAAAGACATGTATGGTAATCTTCAAAGTATTTAGGAGGCACAAATTGGTAACAATTCGAGCAGTAGGAATTAGAAAATGCACACCCTTCTTCACCAAACTATATAGATGGGAAACCTGAAATACATCTAGAAGTAGCGTTGCTCCCTTCACTTTGGGCCATTGCAAATTAGAGAAAGTTTTCTGCTCTTCCCTTCAGAAAAATAGATTATTTCAATGGTCACCCATGAATTTTTTTAAATGGATGATTGGTTGCCTTTTCTTCTTTTAATGGCCATCCATGATTTTTTCTACAATCTTCCAACCTTTCGTACATAGTTATTACAATTTAATACCCTCCTAGCACATAGGTGTTTCAAGTGAGTGAAATTGTACTCTCTCTCTCTCTCTCTCTCTCTCTCTCTCACACACACACACACACACACACACACACACACACACACACACTCAGTCCCTCTCTCAATCCTCCTTTATTTTTAGTTTTTCAAAACCTGATCGAGTTTTGAGTAATTAGGAATATTGATTCATTATGTTCTCATAACCCGATCGGGTTCTGAGTAATTAGGAGGACTGAGCCTTTATGTTCTCATAACCCGATCGGGTTTTATGGAATTAGGAGCTTTGTTTTCTTTGACGGTCTTAAAATAGTCATTGGAAGTTGTTTTGAGGTCCCACAACTATTTTTCTATTTTTTTACACCAAGAACAGACAGGTTTGCACTTTTTTGCATGTTTTTTCTTTGCAATGATTGAAAATTGTGTTTTTTATTTGTTTTTTAAATGTTATTTTATCATTGTAAGTTCTCATTTCAAGAAAATGGTTGATTTTTTCTTATAATTTGTATTTTATGTTCATATGTTATTCTATGTTCATGATATTATTCATAGGGTCCATTCAATATGAACAATGGGAAAGAACAAAAGAGGAACAATTGAACAATGAGAGACAGAAAAGGAAAGACAAAGGGAGTGCATGAGGAGAATATGACAAGGTACATCATCAAATGCAAGAAACATAAGTGATGAAAATGTTGATGTTAATGTTAATGTGACAAATGCACCATTTCAATTCGATGTCATTAATGAACAAAATGCACATAATGAAAATTAAAATCATCAACATACACCAATTGAACTGATGGGGATAAATGCACCTAATTCATCTAATGAAAATGTAGAGCATGCAACTGTGTTAACACCTCCTAGAATAAATCGTAGAAAACCAAAGTTTCCAATTGACATTGATAGAAATATTTTGAGGCCAATGCATGATAGAATGTTGGAAATAAATTATAGAAGAATTGTTTAAAAGATTTGGAATAACTATTTTGAAAAATTAAATCAAAGTGGAAGATGTCAATTAGTTGTTGAAATGATTAAGAATCTGAAATTTAGAGAGACTATGACAATTTTGGGGTTGAGAACATCTAAAAATAGTACTAAGAGAACAATTATGAGGAATCTATTCAATGCATACCAAGCCATTAGTTCACAATCACGCAGTAAAGATGCTAATGTTACTTGACATGTCCTCACATCAACTATATGGGAAAGGAAATGAAAAAATCTTGTATAGTAAGAAAAACAAGTAAGTCATTAAGGATAGGTATATCAACATTATGAAGAGCCTTACAAAGGCGAGACAAAATTTAGGATCAAAACACTAATTCTCTTTGGTCATTCTCAGGTAGACTCACATGCAAGGATAAGGTTTTCGTTGATGCATTAAAAACATTAATTGAAAATTTTTGGCATGACAACACAAGGGTTTCACCCAACTAAAGAGACGTTTTTAGGAGGAGAATTGGATCTACAAATCGTATGCCACATCCAAAAATGTTTTTGGATATGACACAAACACAATTTTATGAAAGATTCCTCCAAAGGTTTCCTCAAATTAAAATTAGCCAAAGATTTTTTGAAATGACAAAACCCTTTTACGTCAAGATTAATCATGCGTGCACTACATGTTGTAGGGTACATATTGAATTTTCCATGCATTATGATATATATCATCATGTTTTTTTTTACTTTGCATACTAACACTATTTTTCAAGAATGTGGTCTTCAAGCACCTCCTACATCATCAAGAGATTTTATGTCAAGTGTATTATGCAATCAAGATGATGGTTGCATTTATTATAAGATGATGTGTTTGAATGGATCTTGTAGTGCATGTGGTG
>MU224035.1:379727-402293 GCA_018584345.1 Thuja plicata
CCTTAGCTCCTCTAATAGCATTTACAACCTCCTTTATCCTATCATAATATTGCACTATATTTTCTCCTTCTTGCATTTTTAAATCATCAAACTTACCTCTCAAGCTTTCAGATTTGGCTCTTAGTACGTTCGTATCACCTCCATAAATGGTTGCAAGGGCATCCCAAATCTTCTTTGGACTTGTACAATCCTTGCTGTCCTCAAATTCATGATAGTTCAAAGATGATGCAAGTTCCATCATTGCTTGATTATGTTCATTCATTTCTCTTAATTGTGCAGCATTCAGAACTCCAATAGGGGCTAGATATTCTATTTTAATATGTCATTTAGTAGAATCACCAATAATGGCCAACTGAAGTTTCATCAAACTTTGCCATGCAGAAAAGTTTTCCTTGTTGATCTTTGGTCCATCCCTTTTATACATCTTGATCTTTATCTCCAAGTACCTTCAAAAATTTTCAAGAGAACTCTGCTCTAATACCAATTTTTAGGATGAATTTAGAATAACTGAGAGGGGGGTGAATCAATTATCCTCAGGTCTAGATGTGCCCATATAAAACTTTAAACCAATTTCAACAACTTAGATCTTCTCGGCAACAATAAACAAAAAAAGTGTGCAGTTTACTGTACTAATGAAATAAGCTTGCAGAAACTTAACAGTAAAACACAACAATAATATTCACACATTTTGACACCATGATTTAACGTGGAAACCCAATATGGGAAAAACCACCAGTAACATGCTACCAAAATTTCACTCTTCTGAAGTGATGCCTTGTAAGGAGCCAACCCTGTTAAAGGTTACAAAACACACTGTCCAATGTGACCTAGTTAAAGGATTCAATCACCCTGTCAGGAGTGGCTTTGTTAGAGGACTTAGAACATTCCAATCTGAATTTCACCTTTTTCAAAGGATTTATACAATGACTATTAGGTCAACCTGGTTAAAGGATTTGAACTGATAGAATGGTTAGAAAGTAATCAGTAGGTGTGATCTGATACATACAACTTACTTTGCAAATCCAGATCTAGTTTCAGCTGTAATGCTAATTCACTAAGTGGCCTCCATTTTCATCTCAAACTTCAGATTTGCTTGGAAATTCGTCAAGCAATCTCTCTCTGCTTCTCTGCTCAGCCTTCCTTGCTAGGTCTTTCCAATCAGTCAATTAACCATGCAATACTCTTTCATACAACTTCTCCTTACACTTGGATACCATAATAATAACCTCTGTAGGTTATATTATACCTCTTCATCTAGGTCAGATAGATCTTTTTCCACTTAATCAAGATCATAGATCTTAGTTTAGGTCAAATCCAATGGATCTTTCCATCATTAAATTTAATTTACTTCTCCAATACAGTCATTAATTAAGCATCAAATCCATGCGCTAGTAACGGTTTCATGTGCATTAAATGAATGTGGACCAATCTTAATTAACAATGCACATCCAAATAAAATCAACTATGTCGGCCATAGATCTCAAATCTCATCAATAAACAAAATACTTTTTCTCGGCTTTCTTTGTCTCCCTCGACATTTCACTGTCTGCTCAGCATCATCTTTGCTTTGGTGGGCATCACCTTTCACTTTTCTCGACATCAACTTTGCTTTTCTCGACATTGACCTTCCAGTGAACTGTCAGTGATAGATAAACAACGTATCACTTTTACAAAGTGCCAGATGATCAAGTACCCTGGTGTATACTCATAACTCAACCATTTCCTTGGTCTTCTTTTTATCCCATTCTTTTCAAATCTTCATCAATCAATGGATAAGGTACTCAAACATACAACAATAGTCTCACTAGTTAAGGTTTGACATCAATGAAAAAGTAACAATTGTCTACATTATAGCAATCTTTCCAACATCCCCTAGCATTTATATGGCCAACTAGATTTGATGGAGCAGATGGTTTGGTCCCATGACAAACGGTTTGAAAGATGCACCATTGAGCAACTTTCAACTAAGAAACACTGCAACTTTTTGCACCAACTGAGATCGGGTCAGAAAATGGAATCCAAGTGGAATCTCCTAAAATTGAGCCACATGCTTGTAGGCCTTCCCAAGATAGTCCTTGTACACTTGAAAAATCTTTGATATCTCTCACGAGGTCCGAGATATGGCTCTCCAAAAATTGCTGCCCAATTTGGCTTAGTGCACCTTGGGAACTCTTTGGTTTGACTTGCGCTGGAATTTTCTTGATGGTTTGAAAGAGAAAAAGGATCTCCCCTAGCATTTACCTGTCCAACTAGAGATGATGGAGCAGATGATTTGGTCCCATGATGAACGGTTTGAAAGATGCACCATTGAGCAACTTTCAACTGAGCAACACTACAACTTTTTGTACCAACCGAGATCAGGTTAGAAAATGAAATCCAAGTGGAATCTCCTAAAACAAAGCCACATGCTTGTAGGCCTTCCCAAGACTTTCCTTGTACACTTCACAGATCTCTGATATCTCTCACGAGGTCTGAGATATGGCTATCCAAAAAATGCTGCCCAATTTGGCTTAGTGCACCTTGGGAACACTTCGGTCTGACTTGCGCCGGAATGTTCTTGATGGTTTGCAAGAAAAAAAGGGTCTCCCCTAGTGTTTACCCATCCAACTAGATTTGATAGAGCTGATGGTTTGGTCCCACGATAAATGGTTTGAAATATGCACCGTTGAGAAATTTTCAACTGACCAACATTGCAACTTTTTGCACCAACTGAGATCGGATCAGAAAATGGAATCTGAGTGGAATCTCCTCGAATTGATCCACGTGCTTGTATGCCTTCCCAAGATGGTCATTTTTTCCCTTCATAGATCTCTTATATCTCTCACGAGGTCTGAGATATGGCTCCCCAAAAATCACTGCCCAATTTTGCTTAGTGCACCTTGGGAACACTTCGGTCTGACTTGCACGAGAACATTCTTGATGGTTCTCAAGAGAAAATGGGTCTCCCCTAGTGTTTACCCTACCAACTAGAGCTAATGGAGCTGACGGTTTGGTCCCATGATGAAATTTTTGAAAGATGCACCATTGAGCAACTTTCAACTGAGCAACACTTCAACTTTTGACAATGTTACAAAATGTTGCTATTAGGACCTCTAGACCTATTGAAAGGACTTAGAAGACCCTTATATCCTATATTAGGAGTTTTATTAGACCAAAAACATCAAACCTACTTATCCTATCATAGGTCACGAGTCTAATCAACTTTAGGTTTATAAAGACACCTTAGATGGATTAACTTTACAATGAGACCAATCTACTCAAAATGAATGGTTGATCTCTAGGATCTAATCATGATTACAAATATGTGAAGATGAACCAATGAAAACTCATATCCATTTCTAGTGTTGCTTTGTTTCCCTACACCAAAGACCCCTATAATTTCCCAGGTGTACCCAATGAACATTATATAGAGCATGAAAGATACACCTACAAACATAAATTCACTTAAGTAATGGAGTGCATACATATAGAGAATTAAAGATACATCTAAATAAAATGTAGCACATCAAGCATTAATTTTCCTAAATCATAAAATTTCTTATGTCCTGGAGCAAATATGTAGTACATACATTATGAAGCATAGACTTGAATTCACTTAAGTCATTCATGTAGGTCGTACACATGAATTTAGGTTATGAGTCATATACATGAAGTACACACACAAGTACAATAATTAATTGAAACACACATGCATATACACAAGTCATGTGAACCAAGAATACACTTAAGACATAAACATCCAACCAACAAATTTAAGGATCAAATTTGAAGTTTCATATATAACAAAATAAATAATAATAGCGTACATATCAATATATGGCGTACATGCCAAATCCATAATAGAGTTACAAAAAATGACATCAACTATGTCTAGGTTGATATATATAATGTACAAATGTCACATGTATATATATATATATATATAATTTGATCATTCAATGACCACAACTAGATCTATACAATGTCTCGATATATCTATGACTATGGTGGATCATCAAAATTTAGCTCTTCGCAGCAACAGTTGGTTCACTAAGTCTCTGCACAAGAACAATTCAAATGTTAAGCAATATATATTATCTCAGAATAATATAAAAATACATAAATATTGGGCTGTAATTTGCATACTGAAGCCTCAACTAGATCTCTTATGCTTGGGCTGACTAATAAACAAAATGGGCTCCATAGTGGGCGAGAGGGACTCCTATAAAATGGCTAGGAAAAGGAATGACGGGTAGTGGTGAAGGGTCTTACAATAGAAAAAATAATACAAAATAAATGTTATAAATAAGAAATACTAAAAAATAAAAAAATGAATGGACTGAAAAGAAAATGCATACCATAACTAGATCTCCTGTGCTAGGAAAGGGATCCATAGGAAGTGGAGAAGGTTTCGCCTCATCTGAGGCAGCTATGACCAATTCCTGTATGAAAAGTCGTAGAAAATGACACTATACTAATAGAGGAACATGATTTCTAAAATATTTTGAACACACAAGAATGAAATTGAAAGTAAATATGAAAATGTGTTACCTCCTCCCTCTCCTAAACATCAACAATGTCTGGGGCATTCATCAGTTTAGTGAAACTCAATTGATTCTACATGTATACAATAAACAAGTCAAGTGCATTCATCAATATAGACTACATTGAAATGTTCGTAATACATTTCTACAAATATACTTAAATTGGACCTAATTACCTTTTTTGTTTCAATGTCCCTGATGATTTCTTCCTCTTTCCTAATGGCCTCAAGCTTCGTGGGGCAGGCTAACAAAAACAAAATTAACATAAGAGAAATAATATGATACCGCATGCATTCAATTAAAACTATAAACAAGATGTGTGTGAAAAAATGATACCACATAGCTCTCTAAGCCAAAATCAATGGAAAAAAGGGTGACATCCTCAATCTCATAAATATGAGCCCCTGACAAGCCCTATAAAACACCAAATAAATATATAAGCAATAGTTTACCATGAAGATTATGATTCACTTGAATTCCACAAATGATTATGCTCCACAACTCTATTATCACAAATTTATAATCAAATTTTACGAACCATTATTAGAATATAAAATTTTGAACTCTTCTTTCACACACAAGACTATTCTTTAACAAATTTGTAGGCACAGTTAGAGAAGGATGGTCCAGATTGTATTCATGGGGGTCAAAGGTTAGGACTAAGAGTGCGAAAATTCATAGTTTGCCCATGTTGGCAATTTAGGCCTGGTAAGGCTTGTAAGGGGATATAAGAGTTTTTAGGAGTTTGATATGGTTGCGAACCTTTAGAAAGGTTAATACAATGTTGTGGAAGACAAAATGATTGTAAGTTTTTGAAGTTGACACTTTAGTGTCAACTAGACAACAAATCTCAACAAATTTTAAAATGTAACTAATTTGTAACAGTCATGTAACTGGGTGTTACAGTTAGGCAGGGAGATAACTATCCTTGTAAGTCTTTTTAGAGAAAGTGTAGGCATGAGGAGTTAGTGTGTGGAGATGGTGGAGTATTGACAAGCAATGTAGAAGTTTTTAATAAATAAAACAAAACTATTTTCTGCAAATTCCTTCACTATTTCACGGGTACAGTCTAAAAAGTGAGTTGAAATGGTAGTTTGAAGTGTGATCTCGGTGTAGGAATGATATAGGAAATTTAATTCATTGTGTTTTCACTTTCCCTTGCATTATTTTTATCATTCATAGTGTTTAGTTGAAGAATATTGGACTGGTGTCTTCAAACCAGTGACTGGTTAAACACAGTCAACATTTCCTTGTTTTGAAGATTCAGAATGCTGAATCTTTCCCACCCTCTATATTCACTGTGATTGGTGGAAGAGAGTGAAGATGTAACATATTTATTTTTTCCATACTTATCTTATGCAGGAGATGGAAGAATGTGTTTGAAGAACCAAGGATGGTTGTGGTTGCTGACAGAGAACATGCCCTGATTTGACACCAATCAGTTATAAGGTGGATTTCTTCTAGGATGAAGGGTTTTTGTGATGGATTCTACATGTGGGGGTCTATAGTGAAGTGTGTATGTACTTGGTTTTCCCTGGAGTGGATTGGAGAGGTCCTTTTGATCAGACCCTAGGTGTGTGATCCTAAAAGTGAGGGTTTAGTGGCTAAGGCCATATATAAAGGATAGAGCCTTGGAGAGTTGAAAATATGTTGTTTCCAAACCCCTAGAAGGATAGTTTCAGCCTTTGGAGTCATGATAGTAAGTGGAGTTAGGGGTTTCTTTGTAAATGAGGAGAATTAGGCTTAGTTTGGAGGTTACATGAGTATTGAATCTTTGGTATGGTCCAAAGGAGTCTATACTAAATATTGGGGAGGATTTAAAGATCCCAAAAGGGTATCTGAATCATTTTTTATTTTCCTTAGCTATTTGGGGAATGTTGGAGAAATGGACAAAATAGTGACTAGTATGGGCTACTAGCTTTAAGGGCTGAATGTGAGAGTTGGGTAAGGGATTGGTTATCCAGACTTAATGGATTGATGAAACAAGGTAGATAGGCCATAAGGAGATTATTTATGGATTTGAAATGAAGGTTGAAGTCGTGAGTGAATATATGGTGTTTGGGAAGCACTAGGAGCACTTGGGGTAGCCTAGAAGGTGAGTCCTTGAGGGGGCTTTGGAAGTGAGAAGTTGTTACAAATAGGAGATGGATTGTTTTCAGACATGATCAATGAGGTCACCAACCACCACCTCTGCATCATATATTTTGGGAGTCTTCAGAAGGCCATGGAGGTGTATTGAAGGATTAAGGATAATCACAATCAATGAACAATCAGAGATTGTATTCATGATTTTGAACAAGAAATAAGAGCAAAAGAATGATGGTTGGATGTTCCAAATGATGTTCAAGGTTGATTCATAAGACAATAAGTTATTGGTTGGGGTATGATTCTATGTATGAGTTTAGCATTGGTTGAATTGAGTCCAAGGATGGAGAGCGGCAGTTCAAATCAATTTGAGTCATGATTGCTAGACAAGGAAGTGAATTCCTTGAGTTGAATTACATTAGAAAAAAATCTTTGACCATAAAGCAATAGAAAAAAACATACAGTAAGTTACCACCATAAAAATTATTAAGATATGATATTTTCAAAGTAACATAGTATTCTATTTTAGGAATATTTATAAAACATTACCTCATGTGTTTGAGCTACCCGTCTACGTGTACTATAACAAGCACTCTTTGGTGTGCTTGTACCACCAGCTGTAACCTGCAATGCATATTATTCATGTATCAATTAGATTCTTCTATACATAAAATTTTATTTACTTTTAATAGATTTATGTAATTAATTAAAATAACATGTCAAAACACAAATTTAAACAAACCTATGTCGGTTCTGAATAATACACCATCAACAACAGATCATCTGTGAGGGCCACATCCTCAGTAGTGGATGCCTGACATATTTTTCCACAATATACACATGAATGGGATTTCTAACCATCCGCACTCACCTGGCTATCTACCCCATCACATATACCATTACAACTGATGCAAATATGCTCAATGGGCTGGGCTGACCCTGCAAATGTATCTGATGATAATGGAGCTCGCACGGGATGAGATGATCCTTATGGTGCATCTGATGGTTATGGAGCTAACGTGGGATGGGATGATCCTAATGGTGCATCTGATGAAGATGGAGGTGGCACAGGCACTGATCCATCCTCTCCAACTAACTGAGTGCCATGCTGGATAATGACATTAGTCAATGATGCAGCTGCTTGAAGAGTCTGTATATCCATAGACTCCTTCACCACTACTGGGACCACAACATGAATGAGGGTTTTTCTCACAGTATGCCTCCTCTCTTGTGGTTGGGTAATCCTATGTGCCCCAGGTCTATCCTACGCAGAGCCTCTCCCTCTACCCTAGAACTCACAAAAGTCAAAGTAATTCGGCTTCTCGCCAATGATAAACTCACAGTATAGCTTCCTCAAAAAATATAAAGGAAGCTCATTATTATTACAAGGTGGTTGGTCAAATACCATGTACCACCTATCCCAAAAAGCTGATTTCATCCCCCTATGAACACACCAATGTATAGGAAATCAGTTTGTATTAACTTCTAGGGAATTGCTAGTATTATGATCGGTAAAAAGAGCACATATGTCACATTTTTCTATGCCTTTTCTTTTCACATCCTCATAGCATAAACCATTAGCATAAAATGTATAACACCGATCCCTCCATAAACCCCATTTTTCCACCTCTTGAGACACCTCATTTGCACTATTGGACATTTTTTTCTAATGTAGTGGTGAGGGTAGAGTGATGCTAAAGACAGGAAGCCTTCAACTTATTTACCAATATATTAGTTTGTGCACTATTTTGGTTAAGGCGTTGCACGAGGTCCTCTTGTGTTATATTTATATGATCTAATTGCACATGTGGAGAGTTTATGGGTGGCGGTAGCTATGGATGAGGAGAATTTTGAGGAGGGTTTACGGGTGGGGATGGTGGTGGATGAGGAGAATTTGGAGAAGGGTTTACGGGGGGTGGTCTTTCATTTCTTTTCCTTCTTCTGGGTTGTTTGATGAATCTGTTATGAAATTAATTTAAAAGAAAATAAAAAATCAATATCATAACCTAATTTGATAAAAAAAATGTAAAAAACAACAACAAAACAACCAAAAAATTAATACATGCCTTTCTTACAGGGTGTTATTGCTTGGAAATGTGCAAATTGTTGAAGATTTATTGTTTTCTTCAAATCTTGATCGGGTTTTGTGGCATATTTGGTCTTCTAGGGTCTACTTCTCTGCGGTTTAGGTGTTAGAAATGACCTAAGCCATGGGCTGTCTAAAAACTAATATGTTTCTAATAACCCAATCAGGTTATTAGGAAAATTATATGTCTAATAACCCGATCGAGTTCTTAGAATTCTCAAATTTTTTAATAATATTGTCTAGGCTTGGTTACCAAGCCTAGTAAAATTTCAAAATTTCAATAACCCGATTGAGTTATATGAAATTTGAATTTTTTTTAAAGATGTGTCCACTTTTTTGGTCCACAACTTGGTGCACACACCCAAACAATTCACAAGAAACATATCACTTCAAAGGTGTTATGAAATGAGCATATAACCTAAGATAATTCACAATTATCTCAATTGAATACCAATTTTAAAATGACAGACTCATTGATTGTGGCCACAATCAATTGAATTTAACCATGCAAGATGAAAAGACTTATTGATAATAGAAACTATGAATAATGTCAAGAACATGCAACACCAAACTATCACTTTGAAGAAAATATTTAGATTTTATCTAAGGGACTAATTGAAGATGAAAATGAATCTATTCCCATAGATGAGAGAAAAAGGGTATATATCTTTATTGATTTTAGAAAAATGATACAATTAGGTCCATGTTACAGTTGTTGATCAAAACTATCCAATCTAACTATAGTAATAATAATAATCCTTGTTTCATATTGATCTTTGTATCCTTATAAATATTAATTCCAAAGGATGCGAACAAGCTTCAGATCAATATGTCTTTTCATAACTAAAACCTAATCCTATGATCAATAACTAAACAATTATAATTACATCTCATGAATGATTAACATCCTTGTCTAAAAATCAGATATTGACCAAAAGAGATCAGAATAATGACCACTAACAAATAAATTGTGATTTTTTAGAGACAATTTAGAATAATGATTCTATGTTAAGAGATTATGGCTCTTTGATCATACTTTCATCCATATATTTCTGCTTCTGATAATGGACATATTTCCTAAAAGGTCGAATAACTTTATCATTTTGAACATGCACATTGACATTATCAACCATCTTCTGTTACCATATATCTTCATAATAATTCATCACAATATGTCTACATGTTTGTATCTACCTTAGTATCTCCTAAAGATCACATTGTTTTATCATCGAATAGATCCATAATCGCCACCCTCAAAACCCTGCATGAAGATGTCGACATATCAAATAATAAATCAAACCCTAAGAGAAATAAAAACAATATTAAAATATAAAATGACAAAAGGAAATCCCAGTCATCACTGCCACTCAGGAACTCTATCTTTTTTACTGTCAAATATACATTTCAAGATCACATAATGCCTTTAAAAGTAAAAAACATGCATCTCCGCTTTGAGGCATTACGCCTGCCACTGATGTTTTACGTGCTTTAACAAATGATCATGTTACTTTAGATTTTGTGGGTCCAGGACACATGTCAACATCGCGCATTCCCTTAAAGGTTAAAGATATTCATCTCTGGCTTTAAGGGATAGCGCTAGTCGTAGATCTTGCCTGAATCTTAACCACATGTCACCCTTTCTTACAACTTGGACTTCAGTGGGACTGAGACACATGTCAACATCACGCATTGCCTTGAAGAGTAAAAATTTTGCATCTCTACTTTGAGGCATTACACCTACTCTCAATGATTTCCATCCTTTAATTGTCAATTGTATAGCTCAGGCCTCACTGGGTCCAGGACACATGTCACCTGGGCACATTTCCTTAAAGGTTAAAAATTTGAATCTCAAGCTTTGAGGCATTACGCCAACCATAGATCATCATCAGCTTAACCGCCACTTAATCTCTGAAACTCTATTATCATTTGATCACTTTTATCAATGGTTTAAAAGATCACCGTTAATAATACCCATGTGCTAAAAGATGGGGCTTAAGTAACTCAAACTTTAATATACTTCAAAAATGATGTGTTATCCTCATCATTCAGTTGACAAATCAAATTTTCCATCTATATCCTCTTTGTCATACTGCGTTTGACCTTGGTGGGTCTAGGACACACGTCAAAATCACGTGTTCCCTTAATGGTTAAAGATCTACATCTCCATCTTTAAGGATAGTGTTAACCATTGATGTGGTTTGATCAAGAAAATGCTTTAACTATTAATCTGCCACTCATATCTTAGTGGGACCAGAACACGTGTCGATCAGGCGCGTTCCCTTGATGAGTAAAGGATGAGAATCTTTACTTTGAGGCATCACACCTGCCATAGATATTCACCGAGGTTTAATCGTTGATCTACATTTTTTTACTCAGAGCACTTGTGGGTCCGAGACAAGAGTCAATATAGCGCAATCCCTTAAAGTTCAAAGATCCACATCTTGCCAATCAAGGGATAATGCCACTCGTCAGATGAAACCTGACTTGCTCGATGTATTAACCTATTTTGACTTTAGTCAGCTGAGATCTGAGGAAACATGTAAGCTAAGAGCATTCCCTTGAAGGTTAAAGGACATTCATCTATTGTTTAAGGGATAGTGCCAGTCATAGATCTACACTGAGGTTTAACCGTCGAACGGATCTATGCAAGAGTATAAATTAAATATAAGACTGCAAAAAGACAAGCAACGACTGCATTATGAATTCAAATATGAATATGAAGGCCAATAAACATAAGAGTAGTATGATATATAAAATAGAGATATACATAAGAGATAAATAAAATCATAGATAAATATGGAAAATATGAAAGCATAAATCACAATAATGAGTATAAAATATACTTCCTTGATCTGTATAGACAAATAAATTTAACTTGCAAATATGGGTTCCACCAATGTGTACTAATTAGTTCTAATGTGTCTTAATGTGTCATACTGAATCCTAATATGTCCAAATGGGTCTTAAGGGGTCCTAGGACCAATTAAGACCAATTGGGACACATTAGGACCTAGTACACAAATTAAGACCCGTTAGAATACATTAGGTCCCTAATGAGGACCTAATGTGTTCTAATGGGTCTTAATGGGTCTTAATGTGTACTAATTAGTTCTAATTTGTCTTAATGTATTGTAATGGGTCCTAATGTATCCAAACAGGTCATAAGGGTTCATAGAACCACTTAATACCCATTGGGACACATTAGGACCCATTTGATGAACTATAACTGATTGAATGTTTGAACATGACAAGTTGATGATCACCGAGATTCAGAGAGTTGATGCAAGACATTAAATCAGTTAATGTATTTTATTTCCATTGATGTCAACTTGATATGATATGATTTCTTATACTCATATTGTCACAACACTTAAAGATCCAAAAAGACAAAGTTTTGTTTTCGGTAATCATACACCGACAGACAGTGTTAACCGACAGACAGAGTAACCTGAGACAATGTTGCCCGAGCAAGCATTACTGAGCTAACTGTAGTTGTCACCAACAAGAACTAAATTTGATGCCCGAGCTATCTGCAGTAGTCACCAAGCACAACTAAAGTATTGACCGACGAGAACTGAAGTTTAGAAATGACAAAAGACTTAGCTAGCAGGAGCTAATTATAGAGTTAATTTTTTGATTACATTGTTTTTATTAACCAGTTAAAAGATAGAGATAAGCTAGAGATTTAAAAACTAGTTTTATTCTAGTTATCAAGAATAAATCTATAGATAAAACTAAAGCATGCTTTAAAGAAAGAATGGCAATATTTTTAGATCACGTCAAAAACAAGAAAGACAAGGACCTAGAAACGGTGAAATTATGTCTATACAAGAGACAAGATAACTCATAACAAATGGGGGAAGAATATAGAAGAGAATGCTAAAGAGAATTCTGGTGAAGAAAGAAGTCTTCATACAAACTAGATCATACAAATTGAAGGACAAGAGATAAATTTTTTTGCAGACACCGAGCAATAGAGAAACAACATTCACCAAGCATAAATAAGTGGAACAAAGGAATCAAAGTGAACAAGTGGTCAGAAAGGTATTATGAGCTTACAATAGATCTGAAAATCTGTAATTCAAAGTTGTATTAATGAACAGATCATAAGCTGTTCCAGTTTAACCATTGGATCAGAAAGTCTCTTAACTGAGCAGGATCTAACCATCCTTTACATATTGAGATACATCCCAAAGAGTATCAAAAGGTTTTTCATGTTGACTAGTATAGTGAATGCGGAGGTCAAGTGACTAACTATTAGTGATAAATCCCCTAACAAGGTCGCACTTAACAGTGTGTTTGTAACCTTTAACATGGTTGGCTCTTCACCGAGCTCACTTTAGAAGAGTGAAAATTTTGGGTTACTGGTCCCAAGTGGTTTTTCTCTTAACAAGGTTTCCACATTAAAAATCCATGTGTAAAATATGTATATGGTTCATTGCTTTGATGTTTTTCTTTACACATTACTAAAACAGGATTGATCGGTAAATACTAAGTCATTTACTATATTTTGGTAAATATTAAGACTACTATTAGGTAAAGCATAAGATTAAGGATTAACAGTGAACTCTGACAAGTAGTTATTTGATAAGATTGTTTAAAGGCATTCATCTTGTAGGACTGAAGATAACTAGAGGTTTTACATATGTGATATAAATTTTATTGGATTAATTTTTGAGGCCACTGATTCACCCCCCCTCCCCCCCTCTCAATTACTCTAACAATTGGTATCAAAGCTATGGTATGGATACACACCCAATGTAAGTTACTTCAGAATTTTTGGTAGTCAATGTTATATTTTGAAAGAAGATAGAAATGGAAAACTTGACTCCATAGGTGATGAAGGAATATTCCTAGGGTATTCTGCCAAAAGCAAGGCTTATAAATGTCTTAACAAGTCCTCTAACAAAATCATTAAAAGTGCAAATGTCAGAGTAGATGAATTTGCAGAGAAAAATGATGAGGAAATAAAAATGGAACTTGAAGAATACAATAGGTTTTTATATAACGAAGAACCTGACACTTTGCCTGAGCAACAGTGTATTGCTACCGAGCGACAGGACAATGCACCTGAGCATCAGGCTGCAAACACCGAAAATCGGGAAATTACTCACAATAATGTACCGAGCAATGAAGAGCAAGATGAAGATCAAAATGATGATCAGAATGAAGAACCAAGACCTAAACCTACACCTGCCAAATATGTAAAAAGACACCATCCACATAATCAGATCATAGGAGACAAGAAGGCTAGAATGAGAACAAGAAGTAAGTCACTAAACACTAGATGTTTAATTTGTGACTTTGATCCTAAATCTTTTAATACTGCACTTGAAAATGAAGAATGGGTTATTTCTATGAATGAAGAGATAGAACAGATAGAGAGGAACAAGACATGGACATTAGTACCGAGACCAGATGACAATAATGTCATCAGTACCAAATGGATATTCAGAAACAAATTGAACGAGAATGGAGAAGTCACAAGGAACAAAGCAAGATTAGTATGCAAGAAGTATGCACAAGAAGAAGGTATTGATTATGGAGAAACCTTTGCACCTGTTTCTAGACTAGAAGGAGTGAGAATTTTATTTGCTTATGCTGCTTACAAAGGATTCAAGGTATACCAAATGGATGTCAAATCTGCATTCCTAAATGGAATATTAAAAGAAGAGGTATACATTGAACAACCAAAAGGGTTTGTTGATCTTAAAAAGAGGAATATGGTTTGTAGACTACACAAAGCCTTGTATGGATTGCAACAAACACTGAGAGCATGGTATGAAAAACTTCACTCGTATCTCATAAGTATTAGATTTGTAAGAACAAGTGATAATAGCAATCTGTATTTAAAAGAAGATACTAATGATAACATTATGATTACTAAAATATTTGTTGGTGATATCATATTTGGAGGTAATTATATGTTATGCAAATCATTTGCTGATGAAATGAGCAAAGAGTTTGAGATGTTAATGTTTGGGGAGATCAAATTCTTTCTTGGTCTACAGATTCTTCAACAAGATACAGGGATCTACATCACACAATCCAAATACATCAAGGAAGTGCTAAAGATATTCAAGATGGAAGATTCCAAACCAGTTGGAACACCTATGGAAATAGGATGCAAGCTATCAAAAGAAGACAAGTCAACCAAGGTAAATCAGACATTGTATAGATCAATGATTGGCAAGCTAATGTATATTGTTCATACTAGACCAAATATAGCACATGCAGTTGGAATAGTTGCAAGATTCTCTGCTAATCATAAATAATCACACATGACTATTGTTAAAAGAATTTTGAGATATCTAAAGAATACCGAGGACTATGGTCTCTGGTATAACAAAGAAGGCAAATTTGAGCTTCAAGTCTATACCGATGTTGATTGGGCTGGAAATATAGATGACAAAAAGAGCACAACTGGAGGGGCATTTTTTATGGGTGACAAACTTGTCACATGGATCAATAAGAAGCAAGGATGCATCTCACAATCTCCTGCAGAAGCAAAATATGTGGATGTTGCTACAAGTTTCTCAAACATTGCATGGATCAAGCAATTGCTAAAAGGTATGAATATGGAAATCCTTGATCCAGTGATTATCTATTATGATAATACAAGTGAAATTAACATTTCAAAGAAACTTGTCATGCATGCTAAAACAAAGCATATTTCTATCAAGTATCATTACTTGAGGGAACAAGTGCAAGAGAAAGAGGTGATACTGGAATATGTTCAATCCAAGGAACAATTAGCAGACATGTTCACAAAGCCATTGCCTAAAGATACATTTGAGTACCTGAGGAAGAGACTAGGGGTCCAACCCTTGTCTATTGGTCACTAAGCTAACTAGGAGGCTGCATCAGCCTACACATTATTAGAAGATCATACAAGTTTATGCAAGCAAAGAGATGGACTACAAAGATTTATCAGTACACATCAAGATACTTATTTGCATCGAACACCAAAGAGATTGTTGGCTAACACAGATCTACATTGTTGATGGAGAGGAAATTCAAGGAGTATATAAAAAAGAGAATAAAGGATTAAATTTGGCATTACTGTCAAAGGGAGAGAAGTCCTTAGGAAGAGAATATATCCATCAAAGTAAAGAACATAATAAGGGAGAGAATACATCCAAAAGGAGAGAAGTATTCTATGAAACATATTATTGTCAAAGTAAAAAGAGATATCCAGCAAGGACAAGAACAGTCAAAGGGAGAGCAAAGATAGAATCAAAAGTTGCTACATCTATCCAGTGAAGGGAATGAAGAAAATAATCTGCAAGAATCAAATCTAAGCTATATGAGCTTACCGAGAATCAGACATTTGTATTGGTTATAGAAAAATAAGTTTGGTAAAGTTTGATGAACTACAACTAATATATTTCATATTATATTAGTAGTATGTAGTGTGTTTCCATCATTTCCAAAGGGAGAGATTGATGAACTATAACTGATTGAATGTTTGAACATGACAAGTTGATGATCACCAAGATTTAGAGAGTTGATACAAGACATTAAATCAGTTAATGTATTGTATTGTCATTGATGTCAACTTGATATGATATGATTTCTCATAATCATATTATCACAACACTTAAAGATCCAAAAAGACAAAGTTTTGTTTTTAATAATCATACACTAATGGACAATGCTACCCAACGGACAATGTTAACTGATGGATAGAGTAACCCGAGACAATGTTGCTTGAGCAAGAATTACCAAGCTAACTGTATTTTTCACCAACAAGAACTGAAGTTGATGCTCGAGCTATCTACAGTAGTCACCGAGCACAACTAAAGTATTGACCGACGAGAACTAAAGTTTAGAAATGACAAAAGACTTAGCTGGCAAGAGCTAATTATAGAGTTAATTTTTTTATTACATTGTTTTTATCGACCAGTTAAAAGATAGAGATAAGCTAGAGATTTAAAAGCTAGTTTTATTCCTGTTATCAAGAAGAAATCTATAGATAAAACTAAATCATGCTTTAAATAAAGAATGGTGAGATTTGTGGATCACGTCAAAAACAAGAAAGACAAGGACCTAGAAATGGTGAAATCATGTCTATAAAAGAGACAAGCTAACTCATAAAAATGGGGGAAGAATATAGAAGAGAATGCTAAAGAGAATTATGGTGAAGAAAGGAGTCTTCATACAGACCTGATCATACAGGTTGAAGACAGGAGCTAAAGGTTTCTGTAGACACCGAGCAATAGAGAAACAATATTCATCAAGTAGAAAGAAGTGGAGCAAAGGAATCAAAGTGAACAGGTGATCAGAAAGGTATTATGAGCTTATAATATATCTAAAAATCTGCAATTCAAAGTTGTATTAATGAATAGATCATATACTATTTTAGTTTAACCATTGGATCAAAAAGTCTCTTAACCAAGAAGGATCTAACCATTCTTTACATATTGAGATACATCCCAAGGAGTATCAAAAGGTTTTTCATGTTTACTAGTATAGTGAATGCAGAGGTCAAGTGATTAACTATTAGTGATAAATCCTCTAACAAGGTCACACTTAACAATGTGTTTGTATCCTTTAACAGGGTTGGCTCTTCACCAAGCTCACTTTAGAAGAGTGAAAATTTTGGGTTACCGGTCCCAAGTGATTTTTCCCTTAACAAGGTTTCCACATTAAAAATCCATGTGTCAAATGTGTATATGGTTCATTGATTTGATGGTTTGCTTTACACATTACTAAAATAGGATTGATTGGTAAACACTAAGTCATTTACTATATTTCAGTAAATGCTAAGACTTCTATTCGATAAAGCTTAAGAATAAGGATTAACAGTGAACTTTGAGCAGTAGTTAGTTGATAAGATTGTTTAAAGGCATTCATATTGTCAGACTAAAGATAACTAGAGGTTTTACATATGTGGTATAAAGTTTATTGGTTTAATTTTTGAGGCCACTGATTCACCTCGCCCCCCCTCTCAGTTATTCTAACATCATTACGACACATTAAGACCTATTAGAACACATTAGGTCCCTAATGGGGACCTAATGTGTTCTAACAGGTCTTAAGGGGTCTTAATATGTACTAATTGGTTATAATGGGTCTTAATGTGTCGTATTAGGTCCTAATGTATCCAAATAGGTTGTAAGGGGTCCTATGACCACTTAAGACCCATTGAGACACATTAGGATTCATTACAACACATTAAGACCCGTTAGAACACGTTACCTAATGTGTTCTAATAGGTCTTAATGTGTCGTAATGGGTCCTGATGTGTCCCAATGTTTCTTAAGTGGTCGTAGGACCCCTTAAGACCTATTTAGATACATTAGGACCCCTAAGGATACTTCTTATACATTTTTACCTCGTAGGACCTATTATGTCTCACAAGGTTCCTAATGGGACCTAAGTGTTAATGGGACCTAAGTGTTCTAATAGGTCTTAATTTGTCATAATGGGTCCTAATGGGGACCTAATGGGTTCTAACAGGTCTTAATGTGTACTAATTAGTTCTAATGGGTCTTAATGTGTACTAATTAGTTCTAATGGGTCTTAATGGGTTGTAATGGGTCCTAATGTGTCCAAACGGGTCTTAAGGGGTCTTAGGACCACTTAAGACCCATTGGGACACATTAGGATAATTACGACACATTAAGACCTGTTAGAACACATTAGGACCCTAATGGGGACCTAATGTGTTCTAACGGGTCTTAACAGGTCTTAATGTGTACTTATTAGTTCTAATGGGTCTTAATGTGTCGTAATGGGTCCTAATTTGTCCCAATGGGTCTTAAGTGGTCCTAGGACCACTTAAGACCCATTGGGACAAATTAGGACCCATTACGACACATTAAGACCCATTAGAACACATTAGATCCCATTAGATGTCTGAACATGAAACTCACATATGTGAGGGGTTTTCTAAAAATGTCGATCAATAGTCTTGACATAACAAGGATGTGAAAGAATGGCTACAAGATATTCAGGTTATTTCCTTTCTTGCAAAGGACATCAATAAAAAATATTCAATAAAAATGTACAAAAAAATATTATCATCAATCTTAATTGTGTTACATACCATTCCCCAAAAGGATTCAAAGAAATAGTTTCATTTAGATCAAAATTTTCTTGTCCTACACGAGCATAGTATGGTCCTGAAACATGGACTTTTAAAATGTGAGTTTTAGTAATGCATATTTAAAATAAAAATTTGTCATCTGGGTATTAAAATAAATTACATTTTGGAAATTAGACTTCGATTACTAAAACTTCCATTACTGTATTTTTTAAGTTCAGCCTCAAAGTGCTTCAAATATTCACGTCAAACAGGACGAACTTGAAAAATAGGACAAATAGTTCCACTTTTTGGCCAAAAAGTGGACTGAACTTCTTGCTAACACCCTTAAGGGCATACTTTGGCCCACCATAATTGTCCACATACCCTAAAAAAATCATCAAGTTGTTATAGATAGCTTGTTATATTGTCATCTTCTTCTATCTGTAAGATTTCAAACTTAGGTTTTGAATTTTGCAACAACCCGTTTAGCCTTTTCATCACCTTCATTGTTATTCTCTAACTTCTTCTAAACACCATGAGAAAATTCTATAGACATAAATTTATCAATTCAGTTTTAGATAAAGCACTTAAAACAGAGTACATTTCCTTGACATTATCCTTACAAGCCTTGATATTATCAGTAGTATTCACATTAGTCACTGGTTTAACATAACCTTTATCAATAGCCTTCTAAGATTCATAACCAAGAGAGATTATATATCCTTTCATCTTTATCTTCTAGTAAGCCTAGATGGATCCATCAAACATGGGAATAGTCAATTTATGTGTCATCAGGATCTCCTTAAGAAATTAAACTCTTCTCCAAGGAGCCAAAGCTCTGATACAAATTATTAAATGCATAAGACAACTTGGGGGTAAATTACTTGTAAAACAAACTAATAAAATTTATCTTGAATCAAATCTATAAAAAATTATCTCAATCATAGAATAATGTAAGAATGAAAGAAACATATGAAGATTAAGCACCACAACACATCATACATATTGAGACACTAATCTTACGTGGAAAACCATGTTAAGGAAAATACCACAAATAAGATTAATTCTCAAACATATAAACAATTATTATAATGACATCGATTGAGATTATTTATACAAGAATTTTCATTGCAAAGGCTCATTGCCAGAGAGCTCACTGCCCCGTATAAAGGCTCACTACCGAAGGGATCACTTCCTAGATGAAGAAGAATAAAAGAGAAAAGATTCAACATTCATTTCTACAGCTTTACTTTAAAAAAATTAGATACCTTTGGCTCACTGCATCCTCATCTAGATAGCACCACACCTTGCATCAATTTATAACCATACAAATAAGGAGATACATTCTCTTTCACACATCCTCATTGCATATGCACACACTTAAACACACACAAGTATACAAACATGCCACACTTTCCTTCAATAATCCATCCTCTATTTATACCATTCTTACACTTGCGAAATATCCCAAGGCCAGCTAAGCATCTTAGTTGAACATAATTCAAAAAAAGGTCAATACTAAACATTCTTGTAGTGGAAGGAACGAAAAGTGGACCACAACACATCTTAATTGGGACCAAAATTTACAGCATACGGGTTACCTTTTGCAATGCATTTATATATCAAAGTAATTAATTGATGTGTAGAGACCCCAGGTCGACCAAACCTAGATTAAACACCATTGTACTTTGTAACCATGCTTTAGAAACTCGAACCAAGTAAACTAAACGAAGCTAAGGACATTAAAAACTCAATTCCAAAACTATGACACTAGAAACTAAATAGCGGAGAAATGCAGAGCATCCATTTCTTGTAGAAAAATCTGTCAGACACAACTATACTTATACAAACACCAAAAACTTGAATCCAATACAACCAAACACTACTTAACAATATATCCAAATTGTATCAATAAATTTGTAAAATATAAGAAATGTGGAGCATATCTCTCAGCACCACTACATAGGAATCTTAATACCATCTGCAACAATCAATCACTAATGACAATAAAAGAATGTTGATATCAATACAATGTCAACAACTTAACCAACACTCATTTTTCTCAAACCTGCAATGTGTTTTAGTGTGCTACACACTTTTGGATACATTATCATTTTGAGATTCACATGCAACTTAAAGTGAGAACAAAAAAATAGTCAATAGGCCCTTAGTTTGTTGGTAATATTGAATGGTTCTTGATGATCCCACTATGGATCAAGTCTTGTTGAGCACAAGCTTTTGACATCATAAGGGATGAGGCCAAGATTGTGCCTTGGGCGAATTTGGCAAATTAGATATTCCTCAGTCCTTAGTTCTTAGTTGAAGAGGTTCATCCTATGGCTTGTGCTCTCATATTGAGTAGCTACATGCTTATGGGTATAGTATAAAACCCTTCATAAAAATATGAGAGAAAAATGCAATGTAAAAATTTGTCTAGCCATACTAATGTTTATCTAGTTTTTTAAATGTTAGGGAAATATAATTATATACTTACATATTGACAAATGGCATAATCATACATCTAAAGTTGCACCAAAAGTTGGACCAATTCATTCGAATTACATTCCTCATTTGAACATGTTTTCATATATTTAGCCCCACTTTATTAATAGACACACATTTTACTCTATTCACACCCTAATTATCTATTTATTATACCTATGTCCAATTTTTTCCAAATATTCCATTCACACCTTGACTATGACACCTTGTTATTTTGAGTCAATCTCATGAATGGAAAAATTATCTCCTTAATTTTTTATTAGATTTTTTAAAAAAAATACTTAAATGCAATTATATACCCATCAAATTTAAACTCCACTCAATCATTTAATATAAATTACTCTATGACCTTACTCTCTAATTATTTGTCGTTTAAGATTATCATTTCTTACTGCAAGCACTTTAATAGCGAGCACTTTAATAGCGTTTCTTTGACAACGAATCTTTAGTCTAATCAACAATGCTTTCTTTTAACCATTTGATTTGACGTTGTTGCAGATTGATGGAGATAGAATTTGTTTGAGCGGGAAATGTTGAGGAAGCACCCAAAAAAACATAGCGGCATCGACTACGTAGGAAGTGGGAAGTGGGAAGTGGAAAGGCCAAATGGTGGAAAATAGCTGGCGGAGGGTCCCACCTCAACTATTAATTTTCTTACACGTGTTGTGCGTGTACACGTATGGTCATATTATATCTCTTTCATTGCACGGATATACCAAATTAGTCACGTCAATTGGCTAGCGATTAAAAAAGACTTGTTTTTTTTTCTTTATCTTTGACATTTTCCATCATCGTCTGATTATCTTATTGTTTTTTTCATGAAAATGATATAGGGGAAAGGACCCAGTACTTGAACATGTTTGAATGGTTGTGAGGGTTGTTAGTATTGTTTAATCCAATGACAATACTAATATAACCTATTGATTGAACAACAAGATTCTAATTTTTATGTAGTTTTTTATTAATAATTATAATATAATAAGTTATTTAAAATTTATATAGCCTATATCATTGATGTAGTCAAATCAATACAAGTAATGGACAAACTACAATCATTGTGTGTTTATGGTCAAACAATATAAAATGTTATTTTTGAAAACTCAGATTACTCTACACACAATATAATGAAATATGTATAAATTATTATACTTGATATTGTACAAATTTGCAACAATGCAATCAACTCATTAATTGCTAAGAAGGTAATGACTAATGTACATATGCTCAACTTTCAAGTAATCTACACACCAATATAATGAAATAGGTATAAATTATTATATTTGAGTTTGTACAATTTTGCAAACTTTTTGAAACAATATAAAATGTTATTTTTGAAAACT
>MU224035.1:460307-493058 GCA_018584345.1 Thuja plicata
GGTCAATCTGAGGGCCTCCATTTCACACCTTTGCACTCCATGACTAGAGAGCTATGGATCGATATTTGAGGCCTCATTCTTGAGAAACCTTGGATGGAATGATTCATAGAAGTGTGTCAACATTTATATATATAAATTTATTTGTACGTATCTCCAGCTGGAGAATTCTTTAGTAGGCAAACTCAAATACAAACGTATTAATCAATGTGTGGCTAGTGTTTAAGAAATCAACCTACATCCTGTTGATATCCAATTTACAAAACTATGTTAGGAGAATATAAGCACCTTCCAAATAAAAATAACTCCAATTCAAACAATTCTGTGTCATTAATCTTGAAATTGATAATATGAACATGTTTCGTTAAGAAAACACACATTGTTACAAATAGAGAATAAATGTAATGGAAAAAAGATGACAACTTACATGGAGGATGAGCACCCAAAGAGAAAATTATTCTTGAGAGGCCAAATAGACATTCTACTCAAAAACTTGAGCACACAATTGTTAGGTGTGTCTGAATTCCTAAGGCGTTGTTGGTTGAAGACCTCATTTGGAATAGCCTAATATTTTTATGAGTATTGCCAGTGTCTCTTTACCAAGTCTAAATTGACTTAATGTAGCGGGCTTTCCAAGAAATTGTCTACTATTAGTGTTAATACCAGATGACACTGAGCATTTTAGTAATTGAAACAGAACATTTTGGAAATTGAAATAGAGCAAGTTTCTAAAGTTGAAATTTTAGACTAATGGCTGCTAGGAATTGCAGGGCTATTAACTGCAAAAAGAGCTTAACTAATAGTTAAATATTGATTTGTGTGATATGCATTAAGGTTTTCAATTGATGAACGCAAAGCATTTTGGGTACCTCTTTTAGATGTTGGTCATCATTTGTGGAAGATAGCTTCTCTACCAAAATGGCGTCTACACAGTCTGACTAAGGAACACATATAGAAACACTGTGAGTCTCTCCCCCTTTGTCTCTGCATTTTCCCGGTATTGATTGTATTTTAGTGTGTTTTATTGAAGATGCTTGCTTTTTTTTTTAATTTTTCATTAAAGGAAACCAGTAACATCTTATTTGAGATACCCTTGGCTACAGAAGCCACAAGTTCTACAAGTTTCGGTGTCAGAGTCCTTTCATATTCCTCCTTCCTAGTCTTTTCTCGAATCTTCCCATTCTGTTTTTCCATCCATCTTCTATGTTCTTGAGACTCAGCCTACTCTAGATCAAAGTCACCTTCTTGAGGAAATTCTCTCTAGCTTTTAAAGATAAACCAAAAATCATAAAACTTGTCAACTTCTTTCATGGGAGTGTTTTCATCCCCCAATGATGGAGCTGGTTGAATCACAGACAAGCACAATTAGATGGTACTTCATCATCAAATTCATCAGTGGAATCATAAATTATCCTCTTTACATGATCTATGAGAATTTCATATGCCTCTTGAATAGCCTTAAAATGACTGTCAATTTTGTCCTTCTTTGCCTCTTTTGCTTCCTCAGTTTCCTCTACTAGAAGAAGTGATGCTTGCTTATCTAGATGATATTTTCATAGAAGTTGCACGATAGCTTTTACAAATCTGATCTTCAGTTGCAAGGAAGCGTATGTCAGCTAATCCTAGTAAGGCATAATGATCTTATTTATCCTTTCCAGCACCAGATTTATTTTTCCCTTTTAAACTATATGAATCATAACATGTTGTATTTCCTCTATCCTTTTCATCAGACTCACTTTTATCATCATTATCATTCGCTGCGCATTCCTTGTAATCCAGTAATCTTAGAGCAAAAAAATGGAATGAGAATTCATCAGGTTCCAACCCAAGAGCCTTTATAGGATGACAGTTAGATGAGACATAATGAGGCTTTCCATCTTCAATCTCAGCAGAATAAGTAGCAACACCCCATTACCTGGAACTATCATGATGTCCAACCACAATAACCTCTCATAAGATGGAAACCAATGGACTTTGTGAATCTGTATTAAGATAAATTATTTTGATAAGCTCTTGGATCTTCACTAGGTTGAACTAGTAACAAAACGGGCCCACTCTCGTAACTAATCAATACAATTGAATGATCCAGAGACATGAATGGAAAACAAAATCTGCATAAAAAAATACAAAAGAATCCCAGATGATTAATAAAATTTAAATTTAGAAGACAACTCTATATCATAAAAGTATCCAATGTTTTATAAAAACTTGATTGTGATGTGTTTTCTCCTAAGTTACTGATTCGCTGCCTAACTGTCTGGATGCATGGATGGAAGCGCTTGGATCTAGATGTGGATCAAGATGCCCTATGGATGCACACATGAAGTGCATCTAGGGCATCCTGATGCTCTCTGGATGTATAATCTATCTAGAGAGCATCTAGGTGCCCTGGATGTGCTTCCTGTGTGCATCCACGGAGCATCTGGACGCATCTGTGGCCCAACATCATTTTTTTTGCATTTAAAAAAAAAACAAAAACTAATAAGCACTTTATAACATATGTTTTTTTATCCTTTATCCACTCAGTGAAGCATAACCGGTTGGGTTCAAAAAAATCTAAAGACTTGGTTTATATTCATACAAACTTGCATCCTTTGTCACATATGGAGGAACACTACAAGGATGAAGCATCCAAGCTTTAGGATGTAGCCCCAGAGTGTGTCAACTTGGAGACGGCTGTTGAGGATCTTACTAGACTCACTCCAAATTATGATGTTGATGATTACATCCTAACACATGTTGCATCTAGTATAAGTGGAGCCATTTTAGGCTCAAATGATCTTGAACTTGCAACAGTTGCAGATGAAGAGGATTTTTTTGAGAATCGTTATGATTTTGATTAGTGAATCTTGATTGATGAACATTGAATCATGAACTACATTTTGATTTTGTATATGATATGGCTTATTTGAATATTTGTGAACCATTAATTGGCATTTAATATTTGTCTTGAATCTTGATCAATGATGATTGATGAAGTATCATACTATGTTTAGTTTACTATTAAATGATTTAATTTTGTATATTTCTTGCATTTATTTGCATATATATATATATATATATATATATATAGGAAAGATTTAGGAAGGTTTAGGAACGATTAGGAACCTCCAAGGAAAGCTAGATTCACTCCTACATTTAGGTAAAAATAACCCAAAATATACAACCTTTTTCCTCTAATGATATAATCTCTATCCCATTTGCATGATTTGATGTCAATATCCCTTGTATGATGTTGATTAGATATAAAATTGAATGAAGTCAATCACAAACTTCATATTGATGTGTGTTGATGTCAGTAAAACTAAGTCAATTAGGATGATTGATTAGATTGATGTGATACTTTGTTCTCAAGATCTAGAGAAACAAAATACGTGGATATGCTCAAGAAGAGCGATATAGGATTGATGATGATTGGATTGATTAGGCTAGCTAAATTTAGATGATCAACTTGATTCTCTTGATTGATTGATTGATTGTATTTTGATGAAATCAAGTTCCCTCTGGGAAATTGATGGTTCAAGGTATTTATCCTTGGTCATTGGACATGGTCCCCAACTTGTCTACTAAGGACAATCAGGTGATCAAGCTTTGTGGATTAGGATACCTTTTTTTAGATGTCACAATTCTAAATGAATCATGGTTTATTGACCGCTTTAGCAGAGCAGTGGCACTCGGATCATAACACCTTTCACTTATCGATGGGTGAGATAATGATTATGCTAGAGGATGTCTATAGATTAATGTAGATTACAATCATGGTTGAGCTTGTGTATTATGATTCATTTTATGACTGAGGGGCCTATAGATGAGTGTTTGGTGATGATAACATCAGTGATGAGACCATTCCTTGGTGATGGATGTGACAATTATACACTCCTCTTCCCTCTGTGTTGGCAGCTTTAGTAGTTGGATTTCTAATGCCAGATAGATGTGGTCATAGATTGGCCATTGGGTGGGGTGGGATTATGGAGGATATGCTTACTCAGCCTCACAGATTTACATGGGGTTCATGTTTATTATTACATTTGTATTATAATTTGCATCATGTTGTATATTGTCATAGTGCTACATTATCTGTCAGTGCATTTTTATTATAGTTGTGGGTCTTGGAGCATCTTCCAGTAGTGAGGCCTATAGTAGGGAGATCTCATCCTTGAGGTCATCCTTGTGTGTATGCATATGTGGGATTCATTGTCCAGCCTCAATTGGGAAAATTAGAGTACCAGAGGAGGACATTGGATGATCTAGATGAGGTATGTTGGAGACCATATCTTGGTTATGAGGGTTGGATTGAGGGTGATCAGGAGATACCATACTTCTTCACTTCATGATGGTTGATTGGTCGCCTAGTCTTGATTTTTGAGAGATTTTGTCTATTGAGAGTTTTGAGACAGTTTGGCCACACGCAGAGTTAACCATGGGATTTATCTCATTATGATCAAGTTCAAGCAGAGAGATCATTGTGGGCGCTTAGTGTTAATTACCAAGCTGCTAGAGTTGAGGTCTTAGACCTTCAACTGGTGTAGTGAGATTACAAAGATGATATTGAGGATGCAGGAGTTACTCCCCAGTATACTCAGTGGTACTGACAGCATGAGTTTCCTCACTTTACAAATCCTACATATCTAGTTCCTGATATTGATGATCCAGATTCAGATAATGATGATGATGATGATGATGATGATGATGATGATGATGATGATCAAGATGATGACCATGGAAGGCACCATAGAATGAGATAAGTCTAGGTTCAAGGAGGTATATTTTTTAGTCCTTACGGTGGTAGAGTTGTTTGAGATCTAGCATGTAGGGTACCAGATGGTAGATTAGCGATAGGTAGAGTATCTCATGAGGCCAGCAAAAGTGTTATTCCTAGTATTGTTCATGGCAGGGGTGGCATGAGACTTTCTGAGTCTAAGGTTGATCATGGTGTTGGACCATCTAGTAGTACATTTGGTATTGGCAGAGTCACGATGAGAGGTAGAGGAGTTATTGTTCCTGAGAGATAGGTTGAAAGACAAGTTACTCGCAAGTGAGAAGTTCATCATATTTTTCCCCAGGGTTGGACCCATAGAGGTCGACGAGTAGGTAGACATGATGCTCTAGATGTTGTTGATATTCTGGATGTTCTAATGGTTTTAGTAGAAGTAGCTACTCCATCAGTTCCGTCTACTCCTATTCAGGAGACACATGATATCCATGTAGGTATCGCAGATATACGGGGTGAGCTGGCTCAGGTTAGTTCATTATTAGCTGCATTTGTTTCTGAGTTTGGCAATGATCCTACTCAGGTAGCAGGTTCTTCTCAGGTTCACCCTATAGATACTGATATAGGTACAAGTGTAGGTATAGGTGCAAAGGATGGTCAGTAATAGATGTTCCTCTTTTTAATCAATTTTGTAGATTTACATTTTTTATATGTGCTTGCAATGTACTTGATACTCATTATGATAATGTACCTCAGATTATGATGATATTCGCTCTTGATGTATTCAAATTTTGCTTCTTATGATATCATTGTATATTGGACTTTTCAAAGTTTTGATGAAATGCATGATGCAGTTCTATATTATTTTATCTATGCTTTTGACATTTTTCAATGCAATGTTAAATGTATGCAGTGATACTAGATGAAATTCTTATATATGATTTAATAAATGGTTTAATGAATGAATGCATTTTTTAGATGAACCTTTAATGATATGAAATGGATAATGATATGATGCTTTAATGAACTTAATGAAATAAACATACAAATGTATTAATCAATGTGTGGTTAGTGTTTAAGAAATCAACCTACTTCCTGTTGATATCCAATTTACAAAACCATGTTAGGAGAATCTAAGCACCTTCCAAATAAAAATAACTCTAATTCAAACAATTCCTTATCATTAATCTTGAAATTGATAATATGAACATTGTTTCATTAAGAAAACACACACTATTACAAATAGAGAATAAATGTAATGAAATAAATATGAAAAATTACATGGAGGACAAAAACCAAAAGAGAAAATTCTTCTTGAGAGGCCAAATCGACATTCTACTCAAAAACTTGAGCACACAATTGTTAGGTGTGTTTGAATTCCTAAGGCGTTGTTGCTTGAAGACCTCATTTGGAATAGCCTAGTCTTTTTATGAGGAGTATTGGTAGTGTCTCTTTACCAAGTCTAAATTGGCTTAATGTAGTGGGATTGCCAAGCAATTATCTACTATTAGTATTAATACCGGATGAAACCAAGCATTTTGGGAATTGAAACAGAACATTGTGGAAATTGCAACATAGCAAGTTTCTAAAGTTACAATTTTAGATTAATGGCCGCTAGGAATTGCAAGGATATTAACTGCAAAAAGAGCCTAACTATTAGTTAAATAATGTTAACCGAGGAAGAATACATAGTGGTTTCAAATTCTAGTGTTTCAACCAGGAACAATGCAAAAGGGAAAAAAAATGTACAAAGTATAAATAGATTTGTAGACAAGAAGAAATACATCAGAATCTCCAAAAGTGCCCATGTAATTGCCATAGTATCATGAAAAACCTCCATACGCATCATAGAAGAACGTGTTTATGAAAAATCCTCCTTTTTTTTCTCTTCCCCAACAATTCTATATTTAAGCCGATAGGCATTTTCTATGTGGGCTTTTAGCCCCAAAAAACTCATTTCTAGGCCAGGAAAATGTCACCCAGCTAGGCTGCTTGCCTGCTTCAGCCAATAAAAAAAAACCTCTTCAAGCTAGGTAAATCTCACCCTCATCTCCTTCCTCCTTGCTTTTTTTTTCCACGAATGGAAACCATATAGCACTTCCATGTCCTCTATGCAGCACACCAGGTGTCTGTTCTCACAGTTGGCACCTGTGTCATACCTTGTCTTGCAAGGCACTGATTGTTTACATTTAGAAAGAAGCTCTCCCATGGTTTAGGGATATCAAGGAACTCTGTTGGATGAACAATGACATTGTGTCTTCAGTGCTATCCATTTGTACCTGCTGTAAATTTGTACCATTTCTAGGAAAAGCTACCAAAAGATAGATAGTTCTTTTCATTCAACATGTTAGCACTGTACAAATTCTTCATGGTTCCAATGCTTTTCCAAGTATTTTTGTCTCTAATACTTAAGCCCTAATGTCTCTATGCTTAAATCCTTGGTTCAATTTCAAGAGAAAAATCCTTAAAAGCCTAATTCTTTTTGGCTTGTTATAAAGTCGCATTAATTTTTCAAGGTCACTTAAGTCTTATTAGCCACGTGCCATTTTATATTTTATTCCTTTTCTCCTAATCTCGCAATCGAGATGGAATATTCCTCATGGTCTAGTAGAGACTTGGCATGGGAGGCTATCTCTTAATCTTTTAACAAAAGGGAATATGGAATATTCATTTGGAGATCTAGTGAAGGTAGGTTATATTTTCTTGGCAAGCCCAGTCTTATCTTTATCTCCTAATCTCATGATTCTTGGCAGTTAGTTCTTAACATTCAGCAATCTGGAGACAAGGTTAGTGCTTGACTTTTCATGTTTATCTCTTGATCTCGTAATGTCACAATTAAGTTTCAAAAGGTCTGGAGATTCAACGAGGATCATCTATGCAAGAATAGATCAAGGGCTATCGCTGGATCTCGTGAGTTAATCTGAGTTAAGTCTTTTATTCAACAATTCATAGATAAGATTTATCTCTGAATCTCGAGACCAAAATAGAGTTAAGACTTTTATTTATAGATCACGAGATATGCCTTATTGCTGAGTCTAGGAACAAAAGTTGTTTGAGATCATGTGCCAACCGTTGATCATGTCCAAGATGTGTGGTTGGTGATAAATCTCTAGATAAGTCAAGCAAAGTGAAAAGTATTTGGCGATCAGGCACTGACTATTGATTAAGATCAATATGTGTGGTTGTCACTTAATCTTAGAATAAACCATGGTTTAAGACAATCTTCTAGCGATTCATAAATAAAATTTATCTCTGAATCTCATGATCGGACTAGGGTTAAGCTAAAGATATGGTGATTCAACAATACAAAGGGATTGAGATGATCGGGTTAAAGTTAGGTTAAAGATAAATACCGATCAAGTTTGATTTGATCTAATGGTTGGTGCTTTGCCTTGAAGGGGAAGACAATCTATGCTTAATGTTTAAGGAAATGTGCCTGGTTGAAATGTAGCTTTGCTAAGGTCATGCATCTCAGGTTTCAAAGGAAGTTAAAGAGGTCGCAAGTTAGTTTTGATCTATTGGTTGGTGTAATGCCTTAAAAGAAAGATGCTCGATGGATAGTCATTGAGGTATCATGCTAGTCTGCGATGTTGCAAGTTAGATCTAAATTCGATGCTAAAGGACCAGGTAAAGGTAAGGAAAGTTTATGTTGATTGGACAAACAACGCTATGCCTAGATGCATAGATGATCAGCAAATAATGTTAAAGGCATTGTGACAGGGTGCCACCTGTCTGTTAAGATCATCACAGCCTAGGTAAGTTAAAGATAGATCTACGAATTTGTTTTAAAGTTGAGAAAATTCTTGATCTCAGTCGTTGATGCTATTTCTCGTTCCACCTGTAGCCTTAAAATCTTGATATTCAAATATTTAAATGTATTTCTCAGAGTTCATGGCGGTGGACGGAGACTTTGGTTGCAGAGTGACATAAATGCTTTGATCTAATCTTTTGGGTCGTGTCTACACACCTGTAGAGCCCTATTCAAATGGAAATCTGTTATCTACAAAGAGAATTTATATTGAAGAATGATATCTTACGGTTCTGATCAGATTTGTAAGACTTTTTAACCCTAGAGGTTTGTTTCCCAAGAAGTGTGGCGGTTGCAAATCAGATTAGATTGCACAGATTGGAGTGAAGATTGAATTTCAACTTGATGAAAAGGTACATGAATGAATTAAATGAATTTATTTTTGTAAACCCTAACCCTAAATGATCTGAAGCTTGTTACATCCCCGTTTCCTATAAAGGGATTTTCAAGATCATTTAGTAAGGGCTGGAAATTTGGGGAAGTAATATAAGGCATAGAATTGTTTACTGTTTCCAGTGAGTATAGAAGATGTATATCTAGACTCTAGAGAGTATCATTATAGAATAGAAAGTTGAAAATATTTTGCATTTTTGAAGTGGCATATGTTTTGAAAAATTTTGGAATTGAAACTGGATTCTTTGTGGTTAATACAATATTTCAGATTCAAGTCTCTCCTTGGTGTTTATCTCTTGAGTTTTAAATCTTCTGGTTCACTGCATAGAACTTCTTTATGTATATGTTTTATTCCATAGTTTTGATCTAGGGTCAAATTAAAATATGCTTTGGATAATACATAGAATCATTTGGTTTATCTACATAAGGATCTTATAAGAAGTGTTTGATCTCAATTATTGGTATTTATGGTTTTGATTCCTTGACAATAGTTATTTTCTCTATCCTATATTTGAACTAAAAACATTTCCCAATAGATAAAGCATTGATCAGTAGTTACTATTTTCTACATTGATACATTTTGAAAAAGGTTTGGCTATATTCTGCCCTATCATAACATCAAAGCCATTTCAGTTCCTTTTACATTTTATAGTTGTTAGTTTGTGTCCTACATGGTAATGGAGAGTCAATGAATGTATGGTTAGCATTCAGTACTTTCTTATCATTATCTATTGTTTAAATCTAGAGCTATAAGGAGTTGTAAATATTTGAATGTTTATTTGGATTAGGTGTACCCACCTTGCTTTTGCAGAGCCAAAAGTGCAGCGGGAAATCTTTTCCCTATAGTTGGTGCAGTTACCTTGTAGAGCTTTCATACTTAGATCTAAACATTCCTAACATGAGTCTCAAGGTATATTGGTTTCTTTGAAAGCATAATAGTTTTAAACACCAACAAAATGGCGACTCTACTGGGGAGGCCATTAAAGGTATAGAGTCATGTGATACAAAGAAGTATTCCTCATATTTTTAAAGTGCATCAAGTTTTCTTGTCTATCATTGCATATTGTTTGAAAGTCCTAGTTCTTAAAGTAATACATATATTATCTCACATGTGGTGAGTGGTGACTCTGAGTTCTCTGATTTTCACCAGTGTGCATGATTGAAGAAAGGCTAATCAGAAAGGTGAACTTGCAGTGAAGATGGAGAACATGTTCGGGCTCCTGTGACTATGGGCATAGTTAAGAGAGGAATTAATATGAGACCCTATTAGGGGTGTTTTGTGATTTTTTTGATTTAAAGAAGGTTAAAGTTGGGAAAAAGTTCTCAATTGATAAACATTTTTCCTCTGCAAAGAGGTGGTGAATCTACCAAAAATTTTGAAGGTGATTTGGAGGTGACTTCAGATCAAAGTTTTGCAGAAATTTCATCACATCCAGGTATTTTTTTTCATTAGATAATCTTTTGTTCCATGAAAATAAGTTCATAAATTTTTCCCTAAGTGATCGACACTAATTGAGAGGGAAGAGAAATAAAGTTGGTAACTATCTTTCCTACTAAGATGTCACAGCAGTGTATAAATAGGTTGTATGGAGCTATAAATTTCAATGGCATCCCTGGTTTCCCAAATATTTTTCCATTTGAAGTCAAAGACTACTTACCTAAGTTCAGTGGTATGGGTGAGAAGTTAGCTGAGCTACATCTAAAGTGGTTTTTTCATTTGATGGATGACTATGACATCATACATGAGAATGTACTAATGATACTTTTTGTTCAATCTCTAGTTAAAGATGCTAGGGATTGGTTTAAAAGATTTCAACATGATTTAGTAGATTCTATGGATGAACTAGTCGATTTTTTCAAGAAGCAGTATGGTGACAGATTTTAGGGATTCTTCTATGTCCAAATATGGAGTATCTTTCACAGATCCAGATATTGAAGAGGATTTTGGAGAGGACCAATGGTTGCAAGAACAAGTCATTGTGTCACTACAAAAAAAGATTAAAATAATGGAGGGAGAATCTTCATTGCTTTTTTACAAGAGGTTTTCTGCTACAATGAGGGATTATGGTAATCTTTTTTGTCCTCAAGATTCATCTTGGGTTCATGTATTTATGGTCCTTTTTTTTCCAAGTTCAACTAATTGGTTATCTTCCTTGAGGAAAAAATATTTTGAATACACCAAGAAGTGGATAGAGGATATTGAACATAGGATAGATCAAATCAGCCAAAGGAATTTCATATTGTTTTTAAAGAAAAAGGTAGGAAGGATAAAGGATGAATCGACACTTTTTTTTTATGGAAAATTTTCTAATGCATATAGTGAGCTTCCAGTGGATGTTTACCTTCCAGAGTTCACATATATTGAGTTATTTCTAGAACTTTGTGTGCCTTAATTAGTCAATTGGTCTACATCCCATAGAGAAGAAGAGGTTGAGCATACTAGGAAATGGATAAAATCAATTCAAAAATTTGAATCTAAAAATGCACTTAATGATAACTATAGTGATCCTGACTCTAATTATGCTCATGATGTTGACTCTAAAGTTGACATTGAAGTAAATCAATATCAAGATTCATCTTTCTATCAGCATGATAGTGCAGTTTACTTGTCTTGGTCTAAGGAAGATTTGTGCAAAGAACAAGAGGATAATTATGATGCAGAGGTAAGTTGTTGTCATGATTCCTTTATAGTTAATGACATAAGCCATGAAGTTTCAATCCTAATTTCAAATGTTGAGAATCGTGAATTTGAGATTATACACGAGGTTGTACTTAGTGATGACGATATTGAGAATGATGGAAAACAAAATGACAAAGATGTGTCTATTTTGGATGCTCTCTCTTGTGATCATGAAAGTGATGATATTTCTCAATATGTTGCAGAAGATTTTTGTAGTCAGCAAGAAGATAATGATTGCATAAATGAAGATGTTGCTTGTGACTACATGTCAGAGGTGGATGTAAGTAATGATAGTGTTTCACTTTATAGTGAGAAAAATTCTAAGTTTTTTTCTTATGAATATTTGAGGTATTCGGGGAAGGATAGCTCTGAGTCCTTACACCCAACACACATTCCTTTTGACAAGGAATGTATATCAGATGGACAAGATTTTTATATATGTGATTTTTATTCTCCTTTTACTTCTGTATCACTAGGCTACAATAGGATTGAGTATGATCTATCAAATGGTGAAAGCATCAGTGTTCTTTCATATTCAAAGGATGAAGAGGCTCCTGGTATAATGTTGAGTATGGATTGTGAATCTATTGCAGATTCTCAATCATACCTTGAACCATTCCAGGATGATCTTTCCGTTACTCAAGATATGCAAGTTTATGATGATTGTTTTGATAAGTGTTCTCCCTCCAACATACATATTAGTGGTTTTCATAAGCCTAATAATGAACAAGTGAGTTCTTTAGGGACTCTGATATGGATATGTGAACCAGTGATAAGATATAAGATGATAACTCTATTGAAGAGCAGGATAGGGATCATGACATGGAGTTCTCATGTTTTGAAGATGCTAGTGTCGAGTATTGTTATTATCCAAGTTTTGATATGTCTCCTCTTACATAAGGTAAAAATGATCCACAGGTGGTTCCTAATATTTATGATGAGCTTGATCTTGACGATTCCCAGAAGGTTGTCTCCTATCCTATGGAGAGTGGGCTAGATCATGTGTCAATTTATGAGTTTCCTCAATGTTTACATGAAGTTAAGTATGATAGTATTTCCTTTGATATGTAAACTACTAATGAGAGTGATTTCAATAATGTTGACTCTAGCAATATGGCAGGATATGAGTGTCTTTCTCAGCTAGATAATGATTCCCCAAAATGTTTCCATGAGTTAGAAGATGACAAATATTGCATGTATCTGGTTTCTCTCTATTTGGTGAATGCAACAACAATATGCCACATGTTTTACATTTTCATTTTTTGTCTAATCTTCATATAGGCTCAACTAATGGATATGGTGATAAATTTTTATGTATTGAGCTAATGGTCCATGATATTAGGTCTTATCAGATAGATGAAAGTGGTTTTGACAGCTTGCTTTTAGTACAAGGAGCAGAAAACTTTTTTCATGACAGAGGTAAGCTGGAGGCAGAATTTTGAAGATGGCTTTAGGTCATCAAGCCTAGTTTGACTCCTTCAAATCAGGAAATAAAGAAGCAGAGGTGAAGTTATTTTCTAGAAGAGTAGGTTTTTACATATTTCTTTCTATTATTTTTAGCTACTGTAGGTTAGGTTTTTGTTTTCCTATAGGTGGTCTACTTGTCCCAGAGTCCTGGAATCTTGTTATGCCTGCAAGAGGTATACATCTCCAGTCAGAGCCACTGTTTGTAGTGTCAAAATTCTTCATGGTTCCAATGCTTCTCCAAATGTTTTTGTCTCTAATCCTTAATCCCTAATGTATTTGTGCTTAAACCCTTGGTTTAATTTTAAGAGAAAAACCCTTAAAACCCTAAGTCTTTGTGGCTTGTTATAAAATCACATTACTTTTTCAAGGTCAATTAAGTCTTATTAGCCATGTGCCACTTTATCTTTTATTCCTTTTCTCCTAATCTCGCAATTGAGATGAAATATTCCTCATGTTTTGAAGACGGTGCTGCAAGACATCTCTTAATCTCGTAATGGAAGGGAATATGCCATATTCATCTAGAGATCTAGCCAAGGTAGGTTAAATTTTATTGGCGGGCCCAGTCTTATCTTTATCTCCTAATATCATGATTCTTGGCGGTGAGTTCTTAACATTCAGTGATATGACAACAAGGTTAGTGCTTGAATTTTCATTTTTATCTCCTGATCTCTTAATGTCACGGTTAAATTTCAAAAGTTCTGGAGATTCAACGAGGATCGTCAATGCAAGAATAGATCAAGGGCTATCACTGGATCTCATGAGTTAAGCTGAGTAAAGTATTTTATTTAGTGATTCAGAGATAATCTTTATCTCTGAATCTTGAGACCAAACTAGAGTTAAGACTTTTATTCAGAGATCATGAGATATGCCTTGTTGTTGAGTCCCAAAATAGACCTAGGGTTACGAAAAGTCTTTTGAGATCATGCTCCAACCGTTGATCATGTCAAAGATGTGTGGCTGGCACTAAATCTCTAGATAAGTCAGTCAAAGTGAAAAGTATTTTGAAATCAGGCGTTGACCATTGATTAAGATCAAGATGTACGGTTGTCTCTTAATCTCAAAATAAACCATGGGTCAAGACAAGATTTTGGAGATTCATAGATAAGATTTATCTCCAAATCTCATGATCAGACTAGGGTTAAGAAAAAGATCTGGAAATTCAACGATACAAAGGGATTGAGATGCTTGGGTTAAAGGAATGTTAAAGATAAAGACCGATCAAGCTTTATTTTATCTGTCGGTTGGTGCTTTACCTTATAGGGGAAGATGATCTATGTTTAATGTTTAAGGTGATGCACCTGGTTGACATGTATCTTTTCTAAGGTCATGCATCCCAGGTTTCAAAGGAATTTAAAGAGGTCACAAGTTAGTTTTGATCTATTGATTGGTGTAATGCCTTAAAATAAAGATGCTCGATGGATAGTCATTGAGGCATCATGCTAGCCTACCATGTTGCAAGTTAGATCTAAAGTCAGCGTTGAAGTATCAAGTAAAGGTAAGGCAATTTCAAGTTAATCAGATAGACAAAGATATGCCTAGATGCAGAGATGATCAACAGATAATGTTAAAGGCATCGCGACAGGGTGCCACCTATTTGTTGAGATTGTCAGAGCCTGGGTAACTTAAAGATAGATCTATGACCGTGTTTTAAAGTTGAGAAAAGCCTTGATCTTGGTTTTTTATTCTATTTTCCGCACCACCTGTAGCCATTAGAGCTTGATATTCAAATATTTAAATGTATTTCTTAGAGTTTCATGTCGGTGGATGGAGACTTTGGTTGCAGAGTGACATAAATGCTTCAATCTGATCTTTTGGGTCATGTCTACACACCTGTAGAGCCCTATTCAAATAGAAATCTAATAGATGTGAAGAGAATTTATAATGAAGAATGATATCTTAGTGTTCTGATCAGATTTGTAAGAATTTTTAACCCTAGAGGTATGTCTTCCAAGAAGTACGGTGGTTGCAGATCATATCAGATTGCATAGATTGGCGTGAAAATTAGATTTCAACTTGATGATAGGGTAGCTGAATGAATGAATGCATTTATTGTTGTAAACCCTAACCCTAAATGATCCAAAGCTTGTTGCATCCCTGTTTCCTATAAAGGGATTTTCAAGATCATTTAGTAAGGGCTAGAAATTTAGGGAAGTAACATAAGGCATAGAATTGTTTATTGTTTTCAGTGAGTATAGCAGATGTATATCTAGAGAGTATCATTATAGAATAGAAAGTTGAAAATATTTTTCATTTTTTGAAGTGGCATATGTTTTGAGACATTTTGGAATTGAAACTAGATTCTTTGTAGTTAATACAATATTTTAGATTCAAGTCTCTCCTTGGTGTTTATCTCTTGATTTTTGAATCCTCTTGTTTCATTGCATAGAACTTCTCTATGTATATGTTTTATTCCATAGTTTTGATCTAGTATCAAATTAAAATCTACTTTGGATAAGACATAGACTCATTTGGTTTATCTACATAAGGATCTTATAAGAAGTGTTTGATATGAATTATTTGTATTTATGGTTTTGAGTCCTTGACAATAGTTAGCTTCTCTATCTTGTATCTGAAATAAAAACATTGCCCAATGGATAAAGAATTGATCACTAATTACTATTTTCTACATTGATACATATCTGAATAGGTTTGTCTATATTCTACCCTATCAAAAAATCAAAACCATTTCAGTTCTTTTTACATTTTATGGTTGTTATTTGTTGTCCTATATGGTAATGGAGAGTCAATGAATGTTTGGTTAGCAATCAGTACTTTCTTATCAATGTCTTTTGTTTAAATCCAGAGTTATAAGGAGTTGTAAAGAGTTGAATGTTTATCTAGATTAGGTTTACCCGCCTTGGTTTTGTAGAACCAAAAGTGCAAAGGGAAATCTTGTCCCTATAGTTCATCCAGTTACCTTGTAGAGATTTCATACTTGGAGCTAACTATTCCTAACATCAATCTCAAGTTATATTGGTTGCTTTCAAAGCATAACAGTTTTAAACACCAACACAACATTCTGGGTTTTCAGACTGCAAGATAAAGGCTTCCTCATAATAAGAGGTTTTTGTTTTGTAGTTTTGCAAAATTGATGCTTTTTATTTGCTTTGCACTGATCGAAAACCCTTAACCTAAGGAATTTGTTTGATTTGTGTGATATGCATCAAGTTTTTCAATTGACAAACTCAAAGTATTTTGGGTACCACTTGTAGACATTGGTCACTATTTGTGGAAGAAAACTTCTCTACCAAAATTGTGTCTACACATTCTGACTAGGGAACACATATAGAAACACTGTGAGTCTCTCCCACTTTGTCTCTGTATTTGCTCAGTATTGATTATATTTTAGTGTGTTTTAACTTTTAATCAAGATTTTTTCTTTTTTCTAATTTTTTATTGAAGGAAACTAGTAAAATCTTATTATAGATACCCTTGGCTGCAGAAGCCACAAGTTCTACAAGTTTCTGTGTCAGAATCCTTTCATATTCCTCCTTCCTAGCCCTTTCTCGAGTCTTCCCATTCCATTTTTCCATTCATCTTCTATGTTATTGAAACTCAACCTGCTCTAGATTAAAGTAATATTATTAAGGAAATTCTCTCCAACTTTTGAAGATAAACCAGAAATCATAAAACTTGTCAACTTCTTTCAGGGGAGTTTTTTTATCCCCCAACGATGGAACTGGTTGAATCACATGCGAACACAATTAGATGGTACTTTATCATCAAATTCATTAGTGGAATCATAAACTCTCCTCTTTGCAGTATCTATGAGAATTTCATATGCCTCCTTAATAGCCTTAAAATGACTGTCAATTTTGTCCTTATTTGCCTCTTTTACTTCCCTCAGTTTCCTCTACTAGAAGAAGTGATGCAAGCTTATCTAGATGATTTTTCATATAATATTCATGATAGATTTTATAAATCTAATCTTCAGTTGCAAGGAAGCGTAATTCACCTAATCCTAGTAGGGCATAATGATCTTCTTGATCCTTTCCATCACCATATTTCTTTTTCCCTTTGAAACTATATGAATCATAACATGTTGTATTTCCTCTATCCTTTTCAGTAAACTCACTTTTATCATCATTATCATTCTCTGAGAATTATTTTGGTGCCCAAAATTGCTAGATTGGAATTCCTATGAACCTGGCAGTCCAATGCTGGTAAATCCAATTATTTTTGGCCAACTGATAGGTTCAACCAAAGTAGATGGCTGATACCTCTTTAATTCTGGCTCTGCAAAACCAAGGCTAGTAGGACTATTCATTAACCAAATATGTAGGTTCAAATTATTTTATAGCAGATAACTTGTGTTGAACTATTTTTCTTCAAAATTGTAAACTATAAACTTGAATTCCTTTTTTAAACTGAAATTGCTTGAAAGAAAAGAATTATGCCAATTAATAAATAAACTTGAAATAAATAAGGATTCTATGAAGTAAGGCAACAGATTGTTAGATCAAGACAATAACACTGTTAGTAATAAATGAGAGGGGGGGATCAGTGGCCTCAAAAATATTCTAATAATCAACCCAAAAACTTAGTACCATAATATTAAGCCTCTAGTTATCTTCAGTCCTATAAGATGAATACCTTCAAATACTATTATCAAATTACTACTACTCAGAATGCTTTGTTAAACCTTCTACTATATGTTTATCGAATAGTAGTCTGTTAATTTACCAAAAGACAATAAATTATCTAGATTATACCCATCAATCAAATTAAGTTATGTGTAATGAAAAACACTAAGGTAATGACTCATAAACACATTGACACATGGATTTAATGTGGACACCCTATTAAGGGAAAAACCACTTGGGACCGGTAACCCAAAATTTTCACTCTTCTGAAGTGAGCTCGGTGAAGAGCCAACCTTGTTAAAGGTTAAAAACACACTGTTAGGTGTGACCTTGTTAGAGGATTTAAAAGTTTAGTCTATTACTTGATATCGGGCATCTCTATGCTACCTTCCTTGATCAAAAACTCACTTGGCTTGTCAATAGGTATATGGCATCTCATGCTACCTTCATGATCAAACTTTTTGATACTCCTTGGGATGTATCTCAATATAGAAAGGATCTTTAAATCCCGCTTGGTTAAGAGACTTTATGAATCAATGGTTAAACTAAAATAGTATGATCTATTCACATATACAACTTATACGTGTGGATTTTCAGATCTATTGTAATATCATAAAACTATTTTGATCAATATATCTCTTTTTATACCTTTGCTCCACTTTGATTTTGCCCGGTGATGTTGTGCTCTGTTGCTTGGTGTCCATAGAAAACTTTATCTCTTTCCTCAGCTTGATTGATCAAGACTGTATGAAGTTTCTCTTCAACGTCCTTTTTCATTTATTCAACCACCTCAATTCGTAATGAATTAAGTTTTCTCTTTTATAGGCATGATATCATCATTGTTAGGTTCTTGATTTTCTTGATCTTGGCATGATCCACAATTTTTTCCAATTAGATTTAGAGCAAAACTCATGTTTTATCTTGTAGAGATCTTCTTGCCAACTAGACAAAATAGCTTTAAAATCCATTACTTATCTCTAGATTTATCTTCTTGATGAAAACAAAGATAACTACCAGTTAAGTCCATATTTAGCTCTGCCAGCTAGATATTTTATCATTTCTAAACTCAATTTAATTTCAGTGTTTAAGTCTTTGATAGCTTCGGTCAACACTTTAGTTCCCCTCAGGTTTCTCCATCGGTTTACACTATGTTTCTGGCCATCGGTTATGCTTGTGATTCTACTTTTCACTGTTCTTTCTTGGGCATCATTGTGACTTGACTTTCGGTGATCTTTGTCCATCATTTTCCACTGACCCTCAGTGTTTGAAGTCACATTGTGAATACTTGTCTTTTATGCATTATTGAAAGAATAATATTTTCTTCTTTGATTCTCTAAAGTCTTTGACACTTTGATTATAACCAATTAGATTATATCAAGTTGACATCAATGACAATACAATACATTAACTGATTTAATGTCTTGTATTATCCTTCTGTGTTTCAGTGATCAACTTAACATCTTCAAACATTTAATCAGTTACATGTCATCAATCTCTCCATTTGGCATTGATGGAAACATACTACATTATCATACTATACTATTACTAATATAATATGAAATATAATAGTTTCATCAAGCTTTCCTAATATAACTATTACAAATGTCTAGCTTTTGGTAAGCTTAAAATAGCTTGGATTTGTTTCATGCAGGATGGTTCTTGTCAATCTTCAATCCCTTCTCTGGATAGATGTATCATCTGATATCTCTATTCTAATATGTGTTCTACCTTGACTATTCCTCTTCTTGATAATCTCTTTTTCCTTTGAAAACAATCTTTCTCTTTGTCTGAACTCTCTCCCTTTTTTAAACTTCTCTCCCTTAGCTGGATATTTCATATATATTCAATTTATCTCCCTTAGAATATTGATTAAATTCTTCCTTCTAATTCTCAGGAACTTCGCTTCATGGATAATGATATAATCTTTTTTTATCAATGAGATAGTCTCTTTCCTTTTTATTCAATGAGATAATCTCTCCCTTTATCATATCTTCCCCTTTATCATATCTCTCCCTTTATGATAATGGAATAATCTCTTCTTGATGATAATGAGATAATCTCTCCCTTTGAAAACAATGCCAAAAAAATCATCTATATCATGTTCCATCCCTTTACATAATATACTCCTTGAATTTCCCTATCAATCAGTAGTACAATGTCTCTAGTTTTTGGTGCAGATTTGTACCTTGTTGTGTACAAATGTATCTATTTCTATCCATCTCAGTGTTTGCATCAACATGACTGATCTTCAGATTTGGTATAGGCTGATGCAACCTCCTAGTTAGCTTACTGACCGATAGACAAGGGTTGGACCCCTAGTCTCTATCTCAGGTATTAAAATTTATCCTTCAGTAATGGCTTGGTGAATATGTCAGCTAACTGCTCCTTTGATTAAACATATTCCAGTGTCACTTCCTTTTCCTGCACTTGTTCTCTTAGATAGTGATACTTGATAGCAATATGCTTAGTCTTAGTATGCATGACTTGATTCTTAGAAATGTTAATTGTACTGGTGTTATCACAATATATAATTATGGGTTCAAGAATCTTCATATTCATACCTTCCAGCAATTATTTGATCCATGCAATATTGGAGCAATTTGCAGAAGCAACCACATACTCTGCTTTTGTAGTAGACTAAGAGATGCATCCTTTCTTCTTGCTGATCCATGTGACAAGTATGTCACCCATGAAGAATGCTCCTCCACTCTTTTAGTCATCAATTTTTCCATCCCAATCGACATCTTATAGACTTGTAGCTCAAATTTTCCTTCTCTTTTATATCATAGGCCATAGTCCTCGGTGTTTTTCAGATATCTCAGAATTCTCTTGACAATAGTCATATGTGATTCTTTGGGATTAGCAGAGAATCTTGCAACTATTCCAACTGCATGCGCTATATCTATTCTAGTGTGAACAACATACATCAATTTTCCAATCATTGATCTGTATAAGGTCTGATTTACCTCATTGGATTTGTCTTCTTTTTTTTATCTTACATCCGGTAGCCATAGGTGTTCCAAATGGTTGGGAATCTTCCATCTTGAATATCTTCACCACTTCCTTGATGTATTTGGACTGAGTGATATATATTCTTGCATCTTGTTGAAGAATCTGTAGACTAAGAAATAATTTGATCTCCCCAAACATAGACATTTCAAATTCCTTGTTCATTTGATTAGCAAAGGATTTTCATAACAGTTCATTTCCCCCAAAAATGATATCATCAACAAAAATTTCAGCAATCAAAATGTTACCATCAGTATCTTCTTTTAAGTACAGATTGCTATTTTCACTTGTTCTAACAAATTTTATGCTAATGAGATATGAGTGAAGTATTTCATACTAGGCTCTTGGTGCTTGTTTCAATCCATACAAGGATTTATGTAGTCTACATACCATGTTTCACTTGTCTGGATCAACAAACCCTTCTAGTTGTTCAATGTATACCTCTTATTCCAGTACTCCATTTAGGAATGCAGATTTGACATCCATCGGGTATACCTTGAATCCTTTAAATGTAGCATAAGAAAGTAAAATTCTAACTCCTAGTCTAGCAATGGGTGAAAAGGTTTCTCCATAATCAATACCTTCTTCTTGTGCATATCCCTTGCATACTAATCTTTCTTTGTTTCTAGTGACTTCTCCATTCTCAGTCAACTTGTTTCTAAATATCCATTTGGTACCGATGACATTCTTTTCATCTGGTCTCAGTACTAGTGTCCATGTACTATTCTTATCAATATGTTTTATTTCTTCATTCATAGCACTGGCCCATTCTTCATTCTCAAGTGTAGTGTTGACAGCTTTAGGCTCAAAATCACAAAGTAAACATGTGGTATTTAGTGACTTAATTCTTTTTCTTGTTCCATCCTTCTTGTCTCCTATGATTTGATTCTATGGATGATGTCTTCTAACATCCTTGGCAAGTTTCAGTTTAGCTTTGTGTTCATCATTTTGATTATCTTCTTGACCTTCATTCTCATCTCCATTGTTCGGAACATTATCTTGAGGATTTTCCTAATTTTTAGTAATTGCAGCCTGATGCTTGGATGCAATGTTCTGATGCTTGGGAGCGAGACACTGTTTCTTGGGTAGAGTGTCAGGTTCTATATAAACAAACTTGTTGTAGTCCTCTTGTTCCTTTTTTCTTTTCTTATCATTCTTTTCTGCAAATTCATTTATTTTCACATTTGCACCTTAAATGATTTTGTTAGATGACTTGTTAAAACATTTATAAGCCTTGCTTTTGGTTGAATACCCTAGGAAGATACATTCATCACTTTTGGAGTCAAGTTTTCCATTTATATCATCCTTCAATATATAAATTTGACTACCAAAGATTCTAAAGTAACTTACATTGGGTGTATGACCATACCAAAGCTCATATGGTGTCTTCTTTGTGTGCTTCTTCAATTGTACTCTGTTTAATGTGTAGATAGCAGTACTGACAGCTTCCCTCTAGAAATTTTGAGTGATGCTTTTCTCAATCAACAATGTTCTTTCACAATCAAAAATTGATTTGTTTCTCCTTTCAGAAATTCCATTTTGTTGTGGTGTTCTCTGTGCATAAACATGTCTTTTAATTCCATGCTCATTGCAATAGTCAGTGAATTCTTCTGAAGTAAATTCCTCTCCTTTATCTGACCTTAAGCATTTCAATTTCTTTTCACTTTGTTTTTCTACCATTGCTTTATACCATTTAAACATCTTAAATGCTTCTGATTTATCTTTTAAGAACATGACTATCATTATTCTAGAATAATCATCAATAAAGAGAATAAAATACCTATCTCCATAGTATCTCTTTGTCCTCATGGGTCCACATAGATATGTATGGACTAATTCTAGAATTGCATTAGATGTATGGGTCTTACTCTTGAAACTAGACTTTGTCATCTTACCTTTTTGACAATTCTTGCACATGATATGCTCAGGCTTAGTCATACTCGGTAAGCCTCTGACATTCCTTTTGTTGCTTATCTTTATCATGTTGTCAAAATTCACATGACACAATTTTTTGTGCCACAACCATATGTCTTCGTTTGTAGCCATTAAACAAGTGGTGTTAGTGTCATCAAGATAGAAAAGGTTACCTTTTGTCTGCTCACTGATACCAATCAATCTTCATGATTCATTGAAGATCTTTGCCTTCTTATTTTCAAATGCTACTCTGTGACTTGAATTGTTTAGTTGTGAAACACTTAACAAATTGTAATTCAATCCTTTTACCTAGTAAGAATTTTGACATTTTATCAGGTTATTCAACATTATGGTTCCTTTACCTTCAACTAGACAAGGTGTATCATTTCCCATTCTTACTGAACCACCATTATAGTATTCAAAAGTCTCAAACTTTTGTTTATCACTGGTCATATGATGAGTGCAGCCACTATCTGTGATCCAGACATCATTTTTACTAACTTTAAATATGAGTGTAGTTTCTACATACATTTGTTCATCTTCATTTGAATCATCCTTCATGGCTACAACTACCATCTCAATGTCTTCTTCTCATTAGGTGTCATTTTCATCAGCTCTAGTCTCAGCTAGGTAACAAGCTTTCTTCCCTTTGTCCTTGTAGTCTCAAGTATCTCTCTTGTCAAATTCTCGGTTGCTTTGGTAATCTCTGTTATCACCTTTGTCAAACTTCTTTTCATATGGTTTGTCATTTCCTCTGCCATCTTTTCTTCTATTTGGACATCTTGCAGAAAAGTTTCCAACCTCTTTACAATTGAAACATACAAGTGGTAATTTAACTTTGTATCTACCTTTGCCTCTCTACAATTTTCTGGCCATAAGTGCTTCAATCTCATCAAGTCTTTGATCCTCATTTTCAGTGTCACTATCATTTCTAACAGCATGTCTATGACTTGAGTTACTTATCTTTAAAGAAGATTTAAATGCAGATTCTATAGATGGTAAGACACTATTGTCAAATTTATTCGTCTCAAATGAAATTAGTCTACCAATCAAACTATCTAGAGTAACTGTATTATTTGCAACTGCTCTCATTTCTTGAATAATAGAAAATCTAATAGCATATACAAGAAGTAAGGTTCTTAAGATTTTACTTACCATCATCTCCTCTTCAAGTATACCTCCAACTCCTCAGATACCATTTACTACCTCTTTGATTCTATAGCTATACTAAGTGATATTTTCTCCTTCTTTCATGCTTTGGTCATCAAACCTCCCTCTTAGGCTTTATGCCTTTGCTCTTAGTACATTGGCATCTCCTCCATGTACCAGCTTTAACTTATCCCACATTTTCTTTGCAGAGGTGTAGGTTTTAACATCTTCAAACTCAGAATCGGAGAGTGATGATGCAAGTTCTATCATCATGCAGTTATTTTCATGCTTTACTCTTAATTGCTCAAGAGTGTGAGGTCCTGTAGGCAACATGTATTCAATATCTAAGTATTGACCAATATCATTTCCAATACCTGATAGGTGGAGTCTTATTTTTCTTTTCTATGATGCAAAGTTGTCTTTATTCAACTTGGTCACATCTCATCTGTTCATCTTGTGATCTTCTTGTTAGTGATAACTAAGAGGGGGGGGGGTGAATTAGTGGCCTCAAAAATTTCCAATAATGAACCCTTTAAAACTTAGTACCATAGAATTATATCTCTAGTTATCTTTAGTCCTGTAAGATGAATGCCTCCAAATACTTATATCAAATTTCTACTTGTTGGAATGCTTTATAAAACCTTCTACTATATGTTTACCGATAAGCAGTCTTTCAATTTACCAAAGCATAGTAAATAGCTAGTGTATACTGATCAATCCAAATTACTTATGTGAAATGAAAAACAATTAAAGAAATGAATCATAAACACATAACATAGATTTTTAACATGGAAACCCTGTTAAGGGAAAAAATACTAGGTTCGGTACCCCAAATTTTCACTCTTCTGAAGTGATCTCAGTGAAGAGCCAACCCTGTTAAAGGTTACAAACACACTCTTAGGTGTGACCTTGTTAGAGGATTTATATAATAGTTTGTCACTTAGTATCTGGCATCTAATGCTACCATCCTTGATCAAACACTCACTTGTCCAGTCAATAGGTATCGGGCATATTCAATGCTACTTTATATGATCAAACTTTTTGATACTCCTTGGGATGTATTTCAATTAGAAAAGACTTTTAAGTCCTGCTCGATTAAGAGACTTGATGCTTCAATGGTTAAAATGAAACAGTAAATTGATTTGTTCACACATACAACTTGAATTGCAGGTTTTCAGATCAATTGTAAGTTCATTACCTCTCTAATCAATATAATCAATTCAATACCTTTGCTCCACACTATTCTACTTTGTGATTTTGTATCACTGTGTTGGTTCATTTTTATGTTGTAATAGAAATAACAAAAACCTCTTCCCTTTATGAAGTGTTTTTATAGAGGAGCCACCTCCAAATGTATGCTTATGCAAGAAAAGGACCAACTAACAAGCACTCTCCTAATACTACTACACTTTAGGTCCTACTAAACCAAGGGGGGATACTCTACAATACCTTCTAATATGTCAAATCTGGTACTATCAAGTAGTAATCTCACTATGACTCAACATGACTGAGAGATACTAGATAATTGGCTAATTATCCATTAAACATCAACCTTGAAATGGAGCATGAGATAGAAACCATAACAAACTTATACAGATGAAGACTTAATGGATTTTAATAAGTTCTCTTTTGGGAAAACACAGCCAATGTGCAACTAGATATGCAACAAAACAAAACTTATAAGCTTTAGATCAGTGCTTTATCCATTGGGCTATACTCTGACTCAAATACAATATACTGAAATAAATGTTTGCCAAAGACTTTAAATCATAATACAACCACCCCAAACCATACTACTAATAGAATCCTCGCAGTGTGTCAGATGAATCTATGCATAAATCAGAGCCTAAGTTAATCTGATCCTAGATCAGAAATCTCAAGTAAGTACATAAACACAGAGAAAAACTATGCTAATGAATCAGAAAATTCATAACTCGGATAACACATAACACATGAGAGATTGGAATTTTGATCTTTGTATTAAATTCAGAAAATCTTGCTTCAGTATACAAAAGTGCTCAGAGATAACTTGCAAAATATCTCTCAACTGTTTATTTCTTACTTCATATAATATCTAGTAAAAATTATACTATCTTTCCCCTCTTGACTAAAAACTTTACAAAATGGTTTACATTACCAATTTTTGAGCCTCTTCCAATGATCTTGGGAATCCTTTTATAGATTAGGATTGCAACAAGCTTCGGATCAATTGGAATAAGGACAAAATTAGTGACTCGCTAAAAAGGAAAAAAATGGATAATGGAGTGATAACCACTCTTGTTACAGTATATATTTAGCATATTTTGTCTTCTGACCTCTTTGTAATTGCAACTACTTCATAGTTGCTTGATGTGATCCATCTAGAACCTATTGTTTCTAACATTGGTGTTGTATGATCTTTATCTTCAACTGCATCAACCAACTTGTTGAGATTCTTCATCTACCAGCATCTTGTCATCTTCACTTGGATCAACTATTGTGTACTTGTCCTTCCAAGAATTGTACACACCATCACTTGGCCAGTTGAAGTTGAGAACCTCATCTTTTCTTCTGTTGATCTCCTTCTAGGTGGTATATGCTTTTTCAATTTCATCTGTCAAAAATGCAAAAAATGACCTAGCTTTTCCCACTATCTCAATTGTTTGAGTAAAAAGCAATGTACTCTCCAAAGTTAATATGTTGTTAGTTCTAACTGCCAGTGCTTCATTCATTTTTCGATGCCACAAAATCTCATCTTTGATATTTCCATTCTTTCTAAAGAGATTCAAGAACATCTCATATCTGTTCCAGAATCTTTGCTATACCAATTTTTAAAGGTACTCTGTAGGGAAGAACATTGGGGGTTTCCCTGAATCCATAAATCCTAATAACTGTAGAGACAGGGTACAAAATGAGATCTCCCCAATTGTGGTCAATTTTCAGTTCTAGGGAAAACTCCATGGGCATCAATAATATCATCATATATGTGTGGATCCTAGTATTCTATTTGCATAATAATGACTTAATTCTAGCAGCAAAAGCTCTATCAAAATATACATAACTGGCTTCTTTTATATCCCAAGATAGATCAGCACTCCACAATTGGACATGCAAGTCTTCATCATCCTGGAACTTAAGTAGGTCCATCTCTTCCTCAAAGATATCAGCATAATTAAATAGAAACATGTGCATCATAAGAGAGTACCACCCCGTTGTTTTGAGTATATTTCCATCTTCACTACCTATTAAACCTTCATGCATTTTTTCAGCAATATAAGAAGCATAATCATAAACTACTGATAGGTGGGGGTGCAAAATATGAACCATCATTTTCATGATGTGAACTCGGATTGTTTCCTCTTCATCTTCTCCTAAGACCAGGCACCAGGCACTATACATTTTCTTAGCTTTACCATTGAAATAGTCCAATTTGAAAGGCTCTGGTGTGTTTGGGCCCACCACAATCAAATCCCCTATTTTGTTAAAATACCCTTTCAGAGACTCATTCCTGTAATACTCCTTCTGAGTCTAATACACCTCCTTAAATTAATTGAAATCAATATCATCCATTTGAATTGATGAGTCACTTAATCTGAAAATTCTTCTGATCTCATCGGTTGTGACAGTCAACAGCACGTTTCCCTCTGTATCCCTTACAACCCTAGATACTATGTCATAAATGTTGGCTATTAAAGTGAATAGATCTGTATCCATGAATACCCTAGGTACTATCAATTTTCCCACATCTAAATCCTATATGTTACAATATGGGGAAGGAGTGTTTCTCTGGATGTAAGCAGTTCTAAACAATCTTAAACAATTTATACTAGTTTTGACATCTTTAGCCCATCTACATGAGTCATATAAACCCTCTCCTACTCTGAAGTGGGGATGTGATAGAACTATTCTCTTAATCTAGGTAGCATCACCCATGGACCCTTTTAACTGTTGTAGAAGATCCTCTCTCACATTTCTTTTTTGATAATCTATCTCCCTAGAGAGTTCAATCCTAGGGGCCATATTTTGAAACTAGGGGATTTTTTTACTAAAATGAAATTCAGACTTAAACACGAATTTTGAAAGCTATTCAAATTTCAAATCTCACTGGAAGTATGAATTTCTACTGTATTAGATAGAGCTTACCCATTCTGCAATTCTCTCTTAGGGAGCTGAAAATCACTGCAATTCTATTCTTCGCTTGAATGATTATGGTGAATTATGGTGACTTCAAGTTTAAGTGATGAATTATACTACCTCAATCAAATCATTATTTTGCATTGAATTGAACTGAAGTGGCCACACGTTCTGCAAGCAATTTTCCTGCTTCAAACTTCATGGCTTAACAGCTCAATGATGATCACTTTTAAGAATTTTGAATCTGGACTGTAGATCTCCAATAGCACCTTCTCCATCTGACAGTTCTCATCTTTTCCTAAAAATAATTGTTCACCTGGGACACGTGTCAGCATGACTTGATCGCTTAAACATTAGATCTCATTCATTTTTCTTTTAAGCGATCAAGTTAACCGTCAGATTAATCTTAACTTGGCTGCAAGTTATTCTGCCTTGAGTTTACTAACCGTGGCTATGATTTCATTCACTTGAACACATGTCAACACGGCTTAATTGCTTAATTGCTAGATGTCAAGCATCTTTTCTTTATGCCACTAAGCGGGCCGTTCGATCTTTCCCAACTTGCATCTTACTTAATCTCATTACTGCGCTGTACAAGGCCCACTTCCTCTACCATGCATCACCATGACTTAATCGCTTATCCATTAGATGTCGATCACTTTCCCTTTAAGAAATTAAGCCAATCATCAAATCTTTCATAACTTGCTCTGTCTTTAATTCTTCTTTCATAACCTCATTCAGACCCACTAGGACACATTGCATCATGGCTTAATTGCTTAGCTGATAGATTTCAAGCACTTTTCTTCTAAGCAATTAATTCAGTCGTTAGATCTTAACCAAACTGTTCATCTTTTAATCTGCGGTCAGCTTTACCTTTAGTGGAATATACGTCACCAACTACCACATGTCAGCACCACTTAATGGCTTATCCATTATATCTTATGCATCTTTTCCATAAGAGATTAAGTCTACCATTAGATCTATTTGTTGTTTAATCTCCACCATACTGCGCTTGGAAAAGGCCCACTATACTCCAAAGACACATGTCGCTCAGACTTAATCGCTTAACTGATAGATTTCAAGCATGTTGGGACCAAGCAATTAATTCTACCATTTGATGTAAATATATCTACCCACCATTTAACTAAGATTCTTTCTGACCATTGGACCCACCAAAGACACGCATCATGATGGTTTAATGGCTTAAACAGTAGATCTCGAGCACTTTGGGGATAAGCCATTAATCAAGTCGTTAGATAAAAATTTACTTGCTCGATAGATAATGGATTTAATAAAAAACTCACGGACTTTGACTTATGCAATAATATAGGACCAGAATGTTAGGATACCGACAACTTATTAAACATGAACATTTAAAAAGAACCATTCAAGACATGAACTTTAAGTTACAAAAAGTAACATAAAAATAGAAACCTTTTGGATGCTTAGGGTTTTAGAACCACAATTTGTACTCTGAGACATGAAGTAAGGGTTTTTTCAATTTTTCTTCACAAGACACTTTGCAAAAATAGACCAGGGATCAATTGTTGAATTTTTTTGAATAGACCTAACAGTGGCTCTTTCTGGGGATGAATACCTCCTGTAGGTGTTACAAGAATTCAAAATCTTAGGGAAAGAAGACAAACCTATTAGAAAGAAAAACTACCCACACAACAGAAAAGGAAGCTAAACTAAGACAGAAAGAAACACACTATGTATACAATCCTAATATTGATGGATAATTAGACTTCATGAGAAGTATAACTTCAAGAACTCTCCATGAACTAGCAGTTCCAAAATATTCCCAGTAAGCTCTTTCAACAAATATGAATTTTGCCCATACCTTTCATGAACAATATAAAGTTCTAGCCAAATTGGTTTAAATTTTCCATGCTTTCCTTTATCTTCCAACCTAGCATTCCACATGAGAACATAATCTCCCACATCAAAATGTCTTGAGACTGCCTTCTTGTCATAGAAGTTCTTGACCTGCAATTGAAGTTTTGCATTTTTCATAGAAGCTTTCCTCCTAGCTTCTTCCAATTCCACCAGGTCATCAATTCTCAATTTCATGTCATTATCAATATAATCATCATATGTCTGCACTGTCATGCCCAAAACTAGGGCAAAACACACACACACAATTTTTTTTTTTAAAAAAGGGTTCGGAGATACCTAGGGTATAAGATATCAGTTTATCCTAATAAGACTATACCCTCAATAATGTCTACTTAGGTTATGGTCCTCGAATAGGGTTCAATTCAACTGTAGGATGATTAGTCATGCAGTGAAGGTTCATGGGATAATTGCATTAATGATAGGATTCCAATTGACATACAACAAATGAACTTATAAGTGTTATTCAGGATACAATGTCATCTAGTCGTACAAAGGACTATGGTTATACTACCATCTTCTAAACTCCTTCCAGGGAATGAGATTATTTATGGAATGTTGATTCAATGATCTATGGTCCTACTAACCAAGGGCAAGTCGACAACTTAATTTAAACCAACTAATTTTAGTGATAACATTCTAGTGTTAAACATTTATAAATTGAATAAAATGAACTATGACATTTAATTGATTCATTAAGAATAATTCTAACATACTAGTCTTTTTAACTAATTAATAGTGGAGATCCTATAAGCTAATTATCCAATAATTAATTTGACTATAAGTTTAGCAAGAAGTTATATTACTAGAAGAGTTTGAACATGTTCCCAATAAAACTATTGATTAAATAATTAGATTCATTACCATTTAAGTTTGAACAATAATGCCACTAATTAAAAATCAATTTCATTAGTCACCCAAATAAATTAGTGACCAATAAATATAATTATCATTTAAGGAGCTTATGTCAAAATCCAAATTAAACCCTAATCTATCAATAACAAATCCCCTAATTACATCCTAATAGAATGAGAGGAATATTATCAACCCTTAAATTAAACTATCAACTAAAATTCACCACTTATCAAACTAAGAGAAATCCCCTAATCTACAAACCTATCCAATCTAACCTAAGACTCTATTACTTGATAACCAAATGATTACATGGTGAGTCAATCATATTAACATTAAATCCATTACTTACTAATTAATTGGTTATTTATTTTACTAAATGTGCTACCCAAACAAAATCATAAATAAAATAAAAACACAAATGAATATCCTATTCTATACACCTACACACCTACTGCCCTATCATCTTAGCCCTTAACCTAATCTAACATTTTACCTTTTTACAATAAAAAACAAGGACTAAAGGTTTCGAAATCTACAAGGAAAGAGGGAGTACAAGTGACAAGACTAGCTCTAGGGAAGGGGCCCACCATACCACCTACCCACCTCCCCTTCAATAATTTTGCATGGAATGAAAATAACCTAAGGAGGTGGAGTGGAAAACAAGCTAGGAGATGGAAATGAAAAGTCAGCAGGGCCCACAATCCTATGTTACCATTTCCCAAGTAAACATTTCGCATGGAATGAGGAGAAGTGGGGGTTTGACTTTGGGAAAAGGTCATGACAGAAAGTATTTTAGGGGAGAGGATAGAAAGAAAGGTGGCATGGTTTTTGGGGAAAGGATTAACCCTCTCCATTCTCTATGTTATCTTAGTGTAGTGACAAGACATGTGTCCCCTTCTCCTAGGTTTTTTTAATGCAAGGTTTTTTTTTTTCATAAAATTTGAAACAACCAGCTTGAAAACCAACACATATGAGAGTATAAAAAGTTAACAAATATTAAAATGATTAAGATGAGCTAGTAAGGAAGGCTATGGGGCCCACTAGCCTTTAAGTTATATGGGTTTTATAAATCTTTATTAATTAAGGGTTAGTTGATAATAGCATGGGTAAGGTAGGAGGTTTAGGTTACTAATTCCAATTAGGGGAGTATAATGAAAAGGGAAGGAAATATTCTCTGCGGTAAGAGAATAATTTCCTTCCCATACAAAATCCAGAGAGCTTTTGCTCTTAGAAATATGGAAGATGTCATTGCAAATATATGAATTTTGCTTTAATTTCCTTTCTTGTTTTTTTTTTTAAAGCCACATGAATGCATTGGTTTATCCAATTAGTGTATTATACAAGGGGAATAATGGGTTGAATGATAGTTGCATGAGATTTTAACATAGTAATCTAACATGTTCATTTTTTCATTGATTCATGCTTCAATTTAGAGGAATAAGAATGAGATTTTGTTCAAATGGAGATTGATTATAATGAATATAAAAAATTACAACCAACATTAGGGAGATTACTAAATTCATTCATCAACCAAGGTATGTAATCTAATGAAATTATTTCATTGTCTATTCTATCAACCTTGGATATCATTTCACAAAGAAGAATATTATTTCTATTACAAGAAATAGAATACTCTAAGCATGAAGGTAGTGAGTCTTTGTTTCATTATGGTAACCTCTTCCGATACAAATACATATCCTTCATGATGGAGGAGACTTCACATATACATGACTAACCTACAATTTTCCAACTCATAATGAAAAAAATATTTCACATGTTACTTGAAGATGTTTTTCAATACATTACAATATGCAACAAGAGGAGGATCTTACTACAAGGATCAACAATACAACAACATAAGGTGTTTCGACTCAATCACACCAAAGAGTGAACTCCTTCAAAGCTTCATCCACATGAGTCTTGACTTCAATACCTGAAATGAAAGGGGGAGAACCATGGGATGCTCACCTCCCAACCAAGGTCTCTATGAGACCACCCCCGAGCTTGGAGAACCAAGGCTAAACGGGTATGCTTCAACAAAAATGCTCGCAACAATACACATATGCATGAACAACAATTAACTCCCTCCCAAGGCTACACAAATGAGTTTTACAAGCTCATTGAAAGAGGGTGAAGGTGGGATTTTCCAAGGAGGAGAATGCCATTGCATCCAAAT
>MU224035.1:493185-510656 GCA_018584345.1 Thuja plicata
CCTCTTCTCCAAGAGAAGAGACTCTCACCACAATGGAGAGCCCAACTAACCCCTTCACCCAAGGCCACTTCTTCCCTTCCCAAAGGGTGAGTAATGCCTCACTCCCATGAACAAGAACTCCCTCATTAAAGAAAAAAAAATAAAACCATAAACATGAATTCAAAACCCAAATCCCATCCCATACAAAACAATGATACAAACAACATTTTACATATGCAAGAGAGAGCAAGAACAACATGCTAATCTATTGGATCAAATAAGAAAACTTCCATGGAAATGAGTAACCAACCTTCACAAGTGTAATGGAAATGAATTTTTGAGAAGAGATAAATCCCCTTATCCTTCCTCAATCCAAACCCTAATTGTCTCTAAAATTAGAGAGTGGGTGAACACCCACTAAGTGTCCCAAAACCCTCTAAAAATACCTCCAAAAAGTGCACTCAAGAACTAGCAATCATGAGATATGACAACTAGCCTTTTTGTCTCCCCTCATAATTGTGAGGTTAGCAAGAAGTGTGGGACAAGTTAGGTGCATAAGACCATCTCTATTTTCGCTACTTTTGAAAATTGGGCATTTTGGAGAGTCATAATGGTGACTTGGGTTTCTCCCATAGGTGAAAAATAACCCTAAACCAAGGTACCCACTTAGGGTTAACTAATTTTGGTCAAAAATACACTCTAGGGTCACTTTTAACCCCTCCAAAGTACCCCTAAGGTTCAAATCCGAGTTCCAAAAGGTTAAGTGATTCTTGCCCAAGCCCTAATTGACATGTCACTATCCACATGGACAACACTAGTGTCAAGTGACACCAAACAAAAAATACATATCACATTCACAAATTACATGTCCAAATAACAACATAAATTAAAACTATTAACACACATTCAGATTACATTTACAACAAGGGTCACATTACAATAAGGTTTCAACCCCTTATCAGATTAAACCTTGGCTTACTCAGTTCACATGTGTTTAGCCCTGGTTCTCTGAAAATTCCATGGTTCCCTTTCCTGCACACTAAAATTTGAGCATCATTAGTCCAAGATGATAAAATCGCATGTAATATACATTTTCAAATTCATAATTAACAACATTAATCAATAGGCAAAATTAAGTCCCTAATTAAAATTTTCATACATAAATGTTTAAAACATAAGAATTCCTTAATCATCATGACATAACATGCATAAAATAGTCAAGTCTAATCATAATTTAGTCTTCTCATCAATTCACTGATCTAAACATTTATAATCAAAGTCAACCACCTATTCTAGATCTAATCCATGACAAAATGTAATCCACACAATATAATCATCATCGTATCATAATATCACGAGTCCCTGTCGGGATAACAAAAGTGTATCAATGTATCGAAACATAAAGTGTCAAAGTGTGATAAAAAAATAAAGATATGATGGGTTAGGGTGAGGCCTCACATGCACAAACTTGTACATCTTCATCAAATTGTTATTGGGAAATCTCTCTTGAATTCCATAAACTAAATCAAAAGGTGCACATCCAATAACCTTTTTTTATGTCACCCTGTCTGCCCATATAGCCAATGTCATCTTTGAATCCCAAGCCTTCTTGTTTGTATCCAAAACTCTTTTAATAATCTTGAGGAGGCTCTTATTGGTGGATTCAGCTTGGCCATTTCCTTGTGGGTTATAAGGTGCAAAGTAATAGGTATGAATACCATATTCAGCACAAAATTTAACATATTCCTTAGATTTAAAACACATGGCATTATCTGAGACTATTTTCTCTGGGCACCCAAATCTAGTAATTATGTTCTTCAGAAAAAAATCAATCACCACTTCACTTGTAGCTCTCTAGTGGGAATTTCTTCCACCCACTTCGTAAAGTAGTCTGTAGCCACAATAATCCATGAATGTCCTACACTGGATTTTGTAGATATCTCTCCTATAAAATCAACACCTTATTGCTGAAAAGGGGCTTGAACTTCTATTGGTGTGAAGGGTACATTACCTGATAATTTTATCTTACCAGAGAAATGTTGGCAAGCATCACATTTTTTAACCAATTGGTAAGCATCTTTGAAAATGGTTGGCCACCAGAAACCTGATCTCAAAATATTATGTGCAGTAGTTTTGGCCATGTAATGGCCACCACACACTCCATTATGCATCTCTTGTAGGATCCTTTTTGCTTTTTCCTTATCAACACATTTCAATAAAATTCCTTCAAGATTCCTCCACCATAATTCATCTCTGATTGGGGCAAAGTGGATGGCTTGCAATTTTAGTGTTCTTTTCTTATTTTCATCCATGCCCTATGGACAATTTATCCTCTATAAATAATAAATAATGTCAGTGTACCAGTCATAATGGTCAAGGTCAAAAATGAAAGGTCTATGCTCTTCCTCCAGGGTATTAATGTGATTAGCATCCAAGTTTTCACTAGCCATTAGTTTCGCTAAACCCATTCCACTAACCAGCTTTGTGGTTTGGATTTCTATATTGAACTCTTGAATCCTATTTATCCACCTACATCTCTTTCCTGACACCTCTTGTTGAGTAAAGATGTCCTTGACTGCTGCTGAAGGGACATAAGCCACTACAATGGCCCCTATTAAATAGCATCTGAAATCTTTCATAGAATTTACTAATGCATAGGCCTACTTCTCAATTATATCATACTTGAGCTTTGTAGCCTACAATGATTTGCTAAAAAAGGCAATAGGCTGCTCAAACCCTTCTTCATTTTTTTGTAACAACATAGAAGAAATAGTGTGACATGATGAAAATGAAAAAATATTCATGGGCTTTGAATAATCATGAGTTCTTAGAATAGGGGCATCCTTAATAGCTTTCTTAATTTCTTGAAATACTTGGTGGCCTCCCCATTCCATTCCATTTTAGTGTCCTTCTTTAAAAATTTTGAAACTGGTCTACTTTTTTTCAGAAAAGTTAGTTACAGACCTTCTAAGAAAATTTACTTGTCTCAAGAATGACTGAATTCCCTTGACATTTCTTAAGAGGGGCACTTTGTCAATAGCAGCTACCCTATCTGGGTCAATTCTAACCCCTTCTTTTGAAATAATGTGACCTAATAACTTACCTTCTGTCACCCCAAAAATGCATTTCTTGGGATTGAGAGAAATCCCAAATTCTAATGCTCTTTCAAAAAAAATTTCCAAGTATTCACAATGTTGCTCTTCCTTTTTTGAATAAGTTGTGAGATCATCCTGATAGACCTCAAGAAAATTTTGCAAATTTTGCAGGAAGTCTAAAAATGCAACATTCATGTCCCTCTGAATAGTAACCCCAGCATTCATCAAACCAAAAGGCATCCTCACATATGCATATGTTCCCCATGGTGTGGTAAAAGTAGTCTTAAACTGCTCTAACTCTTTGACCATAATCTGGTTATACCTAGAGAATCCATTCATCATGGACATAAGTTCACATCCAGTGACTCTCTGCATCATATTCTCCATTTTGGGAAGAGCATAGTTATCTTTTAAGGAATATATGTTCAAATTTCTGAAATCCACACACAACCTGATATCCCCATTCTTCTTTCTAATAGGAACCAGATTAGAGACCTAGGAAGAATGCCTAATGGGCTTGATTATCCCAGCATCTTTCATCTTTTTTAACTCCTATTCCATCTTAGGCCTAAGGGTGGGGTTTATTGGTCTCTGCTTTTTCCTAAAGGGCTTGATATCTTCTTTCAATGGAATTTCATGTTGAGACAGTTCTTCATTATATGCCTTTAGGTCATCATATGTCCAAGCAAAGACCTTTTTGTATTTCCTTAAAAGATCAGTCAGATCCTTCTTCACCTTAGGTGATCTTTTCTTACCAATAAATAAGTTCTTAGGAAGTTCTTTTGTTCCCACATTAACTTCCTCCAAATCTTCAGATCTATTTATACATGTGACAGAGTATGGTCTATCCTTACTATCAAAGGCCCTCTCCAAAAAAACTAGTCCTTTTGGGACTTTGTTTGACTTCAGATGCAATATCTCTTTTCCCAAGACAATATCCTTTCCATAAATGTTTTTCACATACTTTGTGAAATCTATCTCTTTTTTATCAAGGCCTGCCTCACAATACAAGAATCTAAGAATATCTACATCATCATCAAACACTTTCCATCTATCAACATTGTCAAGTATTGAAGGCCTAGTTTGAACTTCTATCTTAGAAATTCTAGTAAAGGCAATGTATTCAGACCTTAGGGAAATATTAGCTAGTAGATCTTCCATTCTATTTTTGCTTCTATCCATCCAATCAATACCGAATGCATCAAATCTTTCTATCTCATCCCATATTGCATTTCAGTACTGCTTCAATCTATGGTTCTTTGATGCATAGTTAGATATGATTTGAGATACCACTAGCTCAGAATCTCCAATAACCCTGATGTATTTGATTTCATGTCTTGCAGCTAGTCTCAGACCTATCAACAGAGCCTCATATTCTTCTACATTATTAGTATAATTAAAGAATAGAGAAAATGAAAACTTGAAGGTTTTTCCAGAGGGTGATATCAACAAAATTCCATCACTAGCCCCCTCCTTAGAACTGGCACCATCAAAATACATTATTCATAAGTTAGATTGTTCAGATAAATTATTCACATCTTTTGACAACAATGTAGGTTGTGATTCTTTTACAGTTTGATTTTCCTGCACTTGAAATGACCCCATTTTAGTATCCAAGAAACAATTCATGTTATTATCATCTTGTTCCTCAATCATATGAGGTGTTCTAGTTTCCCTTGGAACTTAGATGTTCTCACCATTTACGTTGAAATTAGAAAATGATAAATCACATTGGATTCTTCCCCCCATTGATGCACTCCATTTTCTTGACAATAACATTCCATATTGGGGGGAATGTCTACAACCAATACACTCATAGTCAAAACCTTATCAGGGAAAGATGCCAATTTGTAAGGCAAAGCCTTAATAGTACCTATGAAAGGAACCTCTCTAGATTCCATATCTTGAAATCTCCCATGTGGAGTGTCTACCTTTAGTCCCATGGACCTCATGACTTCTGCAGGTATAATAGTATTGGATGCTCCAGAGTCAATCATGCAGTTCTTCAACATTTTTCCATTTATTAACAATGTTAGGAAAAAAGGATGGATAGATTATGCAGTAGTGCTAACAATATTTGTATCCAAATAAATTTGTGGAGATTTTGATACTAGTTCATCAAATTCCTTTGATGATTTATCCTTGGTGTCTGACACTTTCTTGTTCTATTCTATAGTTTTGGTAGAGCTGACACTCTTCACCCATGTCAAAGTCTTTTCCTTATTCTCTCCTATCCTCATCATTTCTAATAGATGCACTTTAACAGTTATCTGAGACAAAATTTGTCCCATATCCACAGGGGTGTATGTCATATCAGACATATCTAATTTTTGGTTTGTGCAATCCACATCTTCTTCTTGAGTAGCCAGTTTAGCTTCATTTCCCCTATGTAGTTTGTCCTCCATTTTGGGATGAGGTACAGAACTCTCTGGTGTTTTCATATTTTCCTTATACATGTTTGGGACATTAGGTTTGTTTCCCTTCTTAATCAAAATCTTTTTAGTACCCTCAATGTGTTTCTCCTTTTCCTGAGGCCTTTTGGTACTATTTGGGGTATCCTTGATAAAGATACCAGCAGGTTTTCCATATTTCTAACAACTCTGTTTCTTAGAACATAGTTACCCCTTGCTTGTGCAACCATATTAGCTATAATTTTATCTATCTCTTCATCAGATGGCCTTCTCAAAATAGGGGTCTCATCACATCCTTCAGCATTTCATCTCATATTATCAACTTTCCAATTTTGTATATCAGAATCATCAGGCTGATTACATGTTTCTTCATTAAATAGTGAGGAAGTCATACCACAACCACTATCATCATATTCTTCCTTGTCTTCATTTTCCTCAGTGGAAAAAATTCTGGTAGCAATAACATAATATTCAAGGTTGTGTGGGGACTGACAAGGTACACACTAGGGGTTTTCACTACACATATTTACAGAATTCTTGTGCAGGGGATCAGGAGTTTTTTCATCAGACTTATCCTTCTTTTGTGGGATAATAGGTTTTCCATCCTTCCACTGGGTAGTATAAGGATAGATCTACCTTCTAGGTTGTCTGTTGTAATTACCATAAGAAGGCTTATCATTATTTAGAACCCTATTATGACTACTCTCTCTAGGATTTAAGTTTTTTAGAGAATTCCAAATCACCTTAAGGTTATCATTCTCTTTAGGTTTTGAACTCAGGGGCTTATCTGGTTCCTTTTTGTTATACCTAGTGGGTTTCCAATCTTCTCTCCTACCCACTTTCCCAGAAACTCTTCTATTTGTCTCAATGTTGACTGCTACCTTATATGCCTCCCTAATATTTCTAGGGTTCTTATCTCTTAACAAATAACCCATTTTTACATCAAAGGCATTAAGATAGGTAGCAAGACACACCTTGTCATCTAATCTCATTACTTATAGAAACTTGTGCATTGCCCTCTGGAATCTAATATTGAATTGCACCACTTCTTCATTAGGGTTCTTTTGTATGTTATAGAACTCATTGAGCATGAACCCTTCATTAGTCTTGTCCCCATATTGGTCCCTGAAACATTCCTTCATCTCATCCATGGACCCAATGCAATCATGGGGAAATCCTCCAAACCAATCCCTTGCATCCTTAGTTAGTGATTGCACAAACAATTTCATCATAACATCATCATGTGCAATTTCATAATCATCAACCATATCCATAAAATTCTTAAGATGTTCTTCACATGTTATTATATTGTTCCCAGCAAATTTAGGAAGCTTATCCCTAATCTTTTTAGGAATTTCATTGGGATAACCAGGGATGCCAAAAAAAAAAAATTGTCTATACCTTTTAGTATAGACATAAGTTTTTTGAGATAAAGTGTTACCTTGAGCATTTGAAGTGGTAGCACTTCTAGAATCAACATGTGGTGGTATATTCTTTTCCAAGTTTAGAGAAAATTTAGGACCAAGACCAGCGGAATGAGAACCAAAGACTTGTCTAAGAAATTCAATTTTTTTCTTCATTTCAAGGGAAGAGGCTTCAAATTCAGTCTTTTCTAATTCCTTGGATATTATTTCCCTCTCTCTTTTGGCTCTTTCCAACTCATTGTCCAACTTCATCATGGGATCCATCATACCTCCTTTACTTACTGGTTCCTTTATTTCAACAGTTGCTACCTTTTGTTCACCTTTGTCTTTGGGCTTTGGTATGTCATACAATTGTTGAACAATAGGTTCATACTCTAGTTTCTCAGGTATAACAGCAACATTCATTTCTTCCAAATCTCCGAGTTTCCTTTTCAACTGGTCAAATTGAATCTGAGCATGTCTGATTTTGTCTTCCTTTTCTCTTTCTCTTTTTTGTCTCAAGGAAATTTGTTGTCGTATTTTTCTTTCCAACTCACCCACCTCTTCAAAAATCTCTTCAAAATCCACAAGAGTTATATCACATTCTGAATTCTCTTCCATGATGGTTTTCTCCTTTCTATGGTGATGGGCATGTGGTTTCTCAGATGAGGGAGAGCTTGAATCTCTTGGAGCATTCCTATTCTCTTCACCTTGACTCTTAGATCTAGACCTTGTCTCATGTCCTTGAGACTTACCATGAACCATCTTTCTGGTATACCTAGGGATGTCATCGACCCTTTCACTCTGAGAATAATACTCTCCATAGATTCCTAATCCAGGTTGTGCCTCATGTTCAACCTCTAAATTTTCTTCTTACTAATTAGGGGGAATGGGAGTATCCATTCTTATGTTCCTCCTTTTCTTCCAACTTTTAGGAGTAACTTCAGCAGCATTTTTGTTCACTGATTTTCCAACTCTAGAAGTGGAGGGAATCTCACTTTCCAATTCATTCTCAGGACGAGTGTTCATCCTGGATCTACTATTTTTGTAACTCATAACTAACACTTTAGTGTATCAAATAATAATAACTTAACATTGATTTAGATATTTCTTCGAGTCGCCACCCAACAAAAGAAAAAAACTCTGGGAAAATACACAATAGATTGAGTAACAAACTTGTAGTATGGAAAGTTTTCACGGGTCACAAATATCAATGCATTCTAAGCACTTATCCCAATATATTCTCAAGAATGATACAAGTCACTGGGACATGCAAAGACACAAATCTGTAGTACAATAGTCAACCAACTGGTAAATGACAAGTAAGTAGGCCAGGAGTCCAACTAAACTTGATAAACCTTACTTATAACAATGAAACATTCAAATCCCCAGCAGAGTCACCATTTTGTTGGTTCTTTTTTATGTTGTAATAGAAATAACAACAACCTCTTCCCTTTATGAAATTTTTTATAGAGGAGCCACCTCCAAATGTATGCTTATGCATGAAAAGGACCAACTAATAAGCACTCTCCTAATACTTCTACACTTTAGGTCCGGCTAAACAAAGGGGGGATACCCTACAATACCTTTTTATATGTCAAATCTGGTACTATCAAGCAGTAATCTCACTATGACTCAACATGACCGGGAGATACTAGATAATTGGCTAATTATCCATTGAACATCAACCTTGGAATGGAGCATGAGATAGAAATCATAACAAACTTATACAGATGAAGACTTAATGGATTTTAATATATTTTCTTTTAGGAAAACACAGCCAATGTGCAACTAGATATGCAACAAAACAAAACTTATAAGCTTCAAATCAGTGGTTTATCCATTGGGCTATACTCTGACTCAGATACAATATACTGAAACAAATGTTTGCCAAAGAATTTAAATCATAATACAACCACCCCAAACCATACTACTAATAGAATCCTCGCAGTGTGTCAGATGAATCTATGCATAAATTAAAGCCTAATTTAATCTGATCCTAGATCAGAACTCTCAAGTAAGTACATAAACACAGAGAAAAACTATGCTAATGAATTAGAAAATTCATAACTTAGATGACACATAACACAGGAGAGATTGGAATTCAGAAAATCTTGCTTCAACATACAAAAGTGCTCAGAGATAACCTGCAAAAGATCTCTCAACTATTTATTTCTTACTTCATACAATATCTAGTACAAATTATACTATCTTTCCCCTCTTGACTGAAAACTTTACAAAATGGTTTACATTACCAATTTTCTAGCCCCTTCCAATGATCTTAGGAATCCTTTTATAGATTAGGATTGCAAAAATCTTTGGATCAATTGGAATAAGGAAAAAATTAGTGAATCACTGAAAAGGAAAAAATGGCTAATGGAGTGATAACCACTCTTGTTACAATATATATATTCAACATATTTTGTCTTCTAATTGCTTTGTACTTGCAACTGCTTCATAGTTGCTTGGTGTGAGCCATCTAGAACCTGTTATTTCTAACATTGGTATTGTATGATCTTTATCTTCAACTGCATCAACCAACTTAATGGGCTTCTTCATCTACCTGCATCTTGTCATCTTCACCTAGATCAACTATTGTGTACTTATCCTTCCAAGAATTGTACACACCATCACTTGGCTAGTTGAAGTTGAGAACCTCATATTTTCTATTGTTGATCTCCTTCTAAGGGTATATGCTTTTTCAATTTCATCTGTCCAAAATGAAAAAAATGACCTAGCTTTGCCCACTATCTCAATTGTCTGAGAAAAAAGCAGTGTACTCTCCAAAGTTAATATGTTGTTAGTTCTAACTGTTAGTGCTTCATTCATTTGTTGATGCCACAATATCTCATCTTTGATATTTCCATTCTTTCTAAAGAGATTTGGGAACATCTCATATCTATCCCAGGATCTCTGCTATACCAATTTTCAAAGGTACTTTGTAGGGTAGAACATTGGGGGTTCCCATGAATCCATAAACCCTGATAATTGTAGAGACAAGGTACAAAATGAGATCTCCCAAATTGTGGACAATTTTTTAGTTCTGGGGAAAACTCCATAGGCCTCAATAATCTCATCATATCTGTGTGGATCCTAGGATTCTATTTTCATAATAATGACTTAAGCCTAGTAGCATAAACTCTATCAAAATATACATAACTGGCTTCTTTTCTATCCCAGGATAGATCAGCACTCAACAATTGGACAGGCAAGTCTTCACCATCCTAGAACTTAGTGAGGTCCATCTCTTCCTCAAAGACATTAGCACTATTAAATAGAAACATGTGCATCATAAGAGAATACCACCCATTGGTTTGAGTATATTTTGATCTTTGATGCCTATTAAACCTTCTTGCATTTGTTCAGCAATATAAGAAGCATAATCAAAAACTATTGACAAGTGGGGGTACAAAATCTGAACCATCATAAGCATGATGTGAACTAGCATTTTGCCCTCTTCATCTTCTCCTAAGACCAGGCATAGGGCACTATACATTTTTTTAGCTTTACCATTGAAATAGTATAATTTGAAAGGCTCTGGTGTGTTTGGGCCCACCACAATCAAATCCCCTATTTTGTTAAAATGCCCTTTCAGAGCCTCATTCCTGTAATACTCCTTCTAAGCCTGATACACCTCCTTAAAGTAATTGAAATCAATATCATCTATTTGAATTTATGATTCACTTAATCTAAAAATTCTTCTAATCTCATCGGCTGTGACAGTCAACAACATGTTTCCCTCTGTATCCCTTACAACCCTGGATACTCTATCATAAATGTTCGCTATTAAAGTGAATAGATCTGTATCCATGAATACCTCAGGTACTATCAATTTTCCCACATCTAAATCCTATATGTTACAATATATGGAAGGAGTGTTTCTCTAGCTATAAGCAATTCTAAACAAACTTAAACCATTTATATTGGTTTTGACATCTTTAGCCCATCTACCTTAGTAATATAAACCCTCTCCTACTTTAAAGCGGGGATGTGTTGGATATATTCTCTTAATCTAGGTAGCATCACCTGTGGACCCTTTTAACTGCTGTAGAAGATCCTCTCTCACATTTCTTTTCTGATAATCTATCTCTCTAGAGAGTTCAATCCTAGGGGTCATATTTTGAAACTAGGGCTTTTTTTTACAGAAATGAAATTCAGACTTAAACAAGAATTCTGAAAGCTATTCAAATTTAAAATCTCATTGGAATTATGAATTTATACTGTATTAGATAGAGCTTACCCATTCTACAATTCTTTCTTAGGGAGCTAAAAATCACTGTAATTCAGTTCTTTTCTTGAAAGATTCTAGTGAATTATGGCAACTTCAAGTTTAAGTGATGAATTATACTACCTCAATCAAACTAGTCTTTCGCATTGATTTGAACTAAAGTGGCCACACATTCTACAATCAATTGGCCTGCTTTAGACATTGCAGCTTAATGGCTCAATGACGATCACTTTTAATATTTTTGAATCTGGACCATAGATCTCCAACAGCACCTTCTCCATCTGATGGTTCTCATCTTTTCCCAAAAACAACTATTCACCTGGGACACATGTCAGCATGACTTGATTTCTTAAACATTAGATCTCATTCATTTTTCTTTTAAGTGATCAAGTTAACCATCAGATTAATCTTAACTTGGCTGTAGGTTATCCCACCTCGAGTTTACTAACCGTGGCTATGATTTCATTCACTTGAACACATATCAACATGGCTTAATTTCTTAATCGCTAGATGTCAAGCATCTTTTCTTTAAGCCATTAAGCGAGCCATCTAATCTTTCCCAACTTGCATCTTACTTAATCTCATTACTGCACTATACAGGGCCCACTTCCTCTGCCACATGTCACCATGGCTTTATCGCTTATCCATTAGATGTCAATCACTTTCCCTTTAAGCAATTAAGCTGACCATCAAATCTTTCTTAACTTGCTCTGTCTTTAATTCTTCCTTCATAACCTTAGCCAGACCCAGTAGGACATGTAGCATCATGACTTAATCACTTAGTTGATAGATTTTGAGCACTTCTCTTTTAAGTGATTAAGTCAGCCGTCAGATCTTCACCAAAATATTCATCTTTTAATCTGTGGTCAACTTTAACTTTAGTGGGATATACGTCACCAACTGCCACATGTCAGCATCGCTTAATGGCTTATCCATTAGATCTTGCGCATCTTTGCCATAAGTGATTAAGTCTACCTTTAGATCTATCTATTGTTTAATCTCCACCATACTATGCTTGGATAGGGCCCATTATACTCTGAAGACACGTGTCGCTTAGACTTAATCACTTAACTGATAGATATCGAGCATGTTGGTACCAAGAAATTAAGTCTACCATCAGATGTAAATATATCTTCCCACCATTTAACTGAGATTCTTTCTAACTATTGGACCCACCAAAGACACGCATCGTGATGGCTTAATGGCATAAATAATAGATCTCGAGCACTTTGGGGATAAGCCATTAAGTGGTTCGTTAGATCAAAATGTACTTTCTCAATAGATAATGGATTTAATAAAAAAAATTTGCGGACTTTGACTTATGCAATAATATAGGACCACAACGTTAGGATGTCGACAACTTATTAAACATGAACATTTAAAAAGAACCATTCGAGACATGAACTTTAAGTTACAAAAAGTAACATAAAAATAGAAACCTTTTGGATGCTTAGGGTTTTAAAACCACAATTTGTACTTTGAGACATGAAGTAAGGGTTTTTTCAATTATTCTTCACAAGACACTTTGCAAAAATAGACCAAGGATCAATTGTTTAAAAAATATTTGAATAGACCTAACACACTGTTCGTCAGTGTCTGCAAAATCTAGCTCTTTCCTCAGCTTGTTGATCAGGTCTGAATGAAGACTTTCTTCTCATTTAGAATCTCTTCAGCATCTATTCTCTTATCACTCCTCTATTCCCCCACAATTTTCAATGAATTGAGTTGTCTCTATATAGACATGATATCACCATTTCTTGGCTTTCTTGATCTTGGTGTGGTCCACAATTCTTACCACTTAGATTTAAAGAAAAACTCTAGTTTTATCTCATAGAGATCTTCTTGCCAAGTGGACAAATCAGCTTTAAATCTTTACTTGTCTCTAGCTTTATCTTGTTGATTAAAACAATGATAAGTACCAGTTAAGTCTATATTTATCTCTTGACAGCTAAGCATTTTTTCATTTATGAACTCTCTATTTTGTTGTTCAATACTTTAGTTAGTCGTCAGTGATAACCGACTATTCCATCGGTTTGACTTCAGTTGTCTTCAGGATCTCTGTCCGTCGGGCAACACTGTAATTCTGTCCGTCGGGTTACACTATGCTTTTCTCATCAGATAACACTGTGACTTTGCTCTTCGGTAATTTTATGCTTTTTCTCATTGGGTAACACTGTGACTTTTTCTCTTTTGGTTTACTCTGACCGTCGGTGTGCAATCTTTCGGTGTATACAGTTACTTTGTGAATACTTAAATTTTATGCATTACTGATAGCATAGCCTTTGATTCCTTGGTTCTTTGAAGTCTTTAGCAGTATATACATGACCATATAGATTATATCAAGTTGACATCAATGACAATACAATCCATTAACTGATTTAATGTCTTGCATGATCATCAACATAACATCTTCAAACATTCAATCAATTACATGTCATCAATCTCTCCCTTTGGCATTGATGGAAACATACTACATTATTATACTATACTATCACTAATACAATATGAAATATACAATTTCATCAAGCTTTCCTAATGTAACTATTACAAATGTTTGGCTTTTGGTAAGCTCAAATAGCTTAGATTTATTTCATGCAGAGTGGTTGTCTTAAATCTTTAATCCCTTCTCTAGATAGATGTATCATCTAATTTCTCTGTTCTGATATGTGCTCAGCCTTGACTGTTCCTCTTCTTGATAATCTCTTTTTCCTTTGACACCATTCTTTCTCTTAGTTTGAACTCTCTCCCTTTGTTGCTTCTCTCCCTTAGATGGATATTTCATGATCAATTTCTCTCCCTTAGAATATTGATTATCTCTCCCTGTATCTGTATGATAATGAGATATCTCTTTCCCTTTGACAACAATGCCAAAAAAAAAAAATTCTCCTTTATTTATCATGTTTCATCACTTTGCATAATATATTCCTTGAATTTTTCCAATACATCAGCAACATAACAACTCTGGTTCTCAGTGTACATAAATACCTTGTTGTGTATAGATGTATCTTTGAAGTCCATCTCTTTGCTTGCATCAACATGAATTATATTATGATAATAGGTAGGCTGATGCAGCCTTCTAGTCATCTCACTGACTAGTAGACAAGGGTTTGGCCCCTAGTCTTTTTCTCAAGTACTCAAATGCATCCTTGGGCAGTGGCTTTGTGAAGATATTAGCTAATTGTTCCTTTGATTGCACATACTAAAGTATCACCTCCTTTTCTTGAACTTGTTCTCTCAAATAATGATACTTGATAGCAATATGCTTTGTCTTAGCATACATGACTGGATTCTTGGAAATGTTTATTGCACTGGTATTATCACAATAGATAATTACTGGTTCAAAAATTTTCATATGCATACCTTCTAGTAACTATTTGATCCATGCAATATTTGAGAAGTTTGCAGCAACAATAGCATACTCATCTTCTACAGTAGATTGAGAGATGCATCCTTGCTTCTTGCTGATCCATGTGACAAGTCTGTCACCCATAAGAATGCTCCTCTAGTTGTGCTCTTTCGGTCATCAATGTTTCCATCCCAATCAGCGTCAATAAAGACCTTAAGTTCAAATTTTCCTTCTCTTCTATACCATAAGCCATATTCCTTAGTATTCTTCAAATCTTAGGATTCTTTTCACAGCAGTCATATGTGATTCCCTGGGATTAGCAGAAAATATTGCAACTATTCCTACTACATGTGCAATATTTGGTCTAGTATGTACAACATACATGAGTTTTCCAATCATTGATCTGTACAAAGTCTAAATTACCTCAGGTGACTTGTCCTCCTTTGTCAGCTTGCATCTAGTTTCCATCGGTGTTCCAATTGGCTTGGACTCTTCCATCTTGAATATTTTTAGCACTTCCTTGATGTACTTGGATTGTGTAATGAAAATGCCTTCATCTTGTTGCATGATCTGTAGAACAAGAAAGAACTTGATATCTCCAAACATAGACATCTTAAATTCTTTGTTCATTTCATTTGCAAATGATTTTCATAGCATATCATTGCCTCCGAATATGATATCATCAAAAAATATTTCAGCAATCAAAATGTTAGCATCAGTATCTTCCTTCAAATAAAGATTATTGTTTTCACTAGTCCTTACAAATCCAATACTTATGAGATATTAATGAAGTCTTTCATACTAGGCTCTTGGTGCTTGTTTCAATCCATACAAGGATTTGTGTAGTCTACATACCATGTTCCTCTTGTCTGAATCAACAAACCCTTCTAGTTTCTTAATGTATACCTCTTCCTCATGTATTCCATTTAGAAATGCAGACTTGACATCCATCTAGTATACCTTGAATCCTTTATATGCAGCATAAGCAAGTAATATTCTCACTCCTTCTTGCCTAGCAATGGGTGCAAAGGTTTCTCCATAGTCAATCCCTTCTTCTTGCGCATAACCCTTGCATACTAGTCTTGCTTTGTTTTTGGTGACTTCTCCATTCTCATTCAACTTATTTCCAAATATCTATTTTGTACCGATCACATTCTTGTCATCTAGTCTCGGTACAAGTGTCCATGTCTTTTTTTTCTTAATCTTCTCAATTTCTTCATTCATAACACTAATCCATTCTTCATTATCAAGTGCAGCATTGACTGATTTTGGCTCAAAGTCACAAATTAGACATCTTATGTTTAGAGACTTACTTCTGGTTCTCATATCAGCCTTCTTGTCTCCTATGATCTGGTTCTATGGATGGTTCCTTCTGACATATCTGGAAACTATAGGTTTAATTCTTTGTCTTTCATCTTGATCATCATTTTTCCTTCATTCTAATCTTCATCGCTTGGTACACCATTTTGAGCAATATCTTGATTTTTGGTATTTGCAGCCTGATGGTTGGGTGCAATAATCTGTTGCTCGGGAGCTATACATTCTTGGTCAAGTAGAGTGTCAGGTTATTCATTGTAATAAAATATGTTTTATTCCTCTGGTTCTTTTGTGCTTTCCTTTTCATTCTTCTCTGCAAATTCATCTATCTTTACATTTGCACTTTCAACAATTTTGTTAGAGGTTTTATTGAGACATTTATAAGCCTTTCTCTTGGTGGAATACCCTAGAAAGATACCTTCATCACTTTTGCAGTCAAGTTGTCCATTTCTATCATCTTTTAAGATATAACATTGACTACCAAAGATCTTGAAGTAACTTGCATTGGGTGTGTGACCATACCAAAGCTCATATGGTGTCTTCTTGGTGTCTTTCTTCAATTGTACTTTGTTCAATGTGTAAATAGTAGTACTGACAGCTTCCCTCCAGAAGATTTGGGTGATGCCTTTCTCTATCATTAGTGTCCTTTCACAATCAACAATGGATCTGTTCCTTCTTTTATCAATTCCATTTTGTTGTGGTGTTCTTGGTGCAGAGACCTATCTTTTGATACCATGCTCATTGCAATAGTTAGTGAATTCATCTGATGTAAATTCCCCTCCTCTATCTGACCTTAAGCATTTCAATTCCTTACCACTTTGTTTTTCTACCATTGCTTTGTACCATTTAAACATCTTAAATGCTTCAGATTTATCTTTTAGAAACATGACTATCATCATTCTAGAAAAATCATCAACAAAGAGAATAAAATACATATCTCCACAGTATCTCTTTGTCCTCATGGGTCCACATAGATCTGTATGGACTAATTCTAGAATTGCATCAGATGTATGGGTTTTTCTTTTGAAACTAGGCTTAGTCATCTTACCTTTTTGACAATTTTTGCACTTGATATCATCTGGCTTAGTCATTGTCGGTAAGCCTATGCCATTTCTCTTTTTTCTTATCTTTATAATGTTGTCAAAGTTCACATGACACAATATTTTGTTTCACAACCATATGTCTTCGTTTCTAGTCATCAAACAAGTGGTGTTAGTATCATTCAGATAGAATAAGTTACCTTTTTTCTGCTCACCGGTACCAATCAACCTTCCTAATTCATTGAAGATCTTTTCCTTCTTATGTTCAAATGGTACTCGGTGACCTAAATTGTTCAACTGAGTAACACTTAACAAATTATAATTCATTCCTCTAACTCAGTAAGCCTTTTCACATTTAATTAGGTTATTCAACATTATGATTCCTTTACCTTCAACTAGACATGGTATATCATTATCCATTCTTACTAAACCACCATTATAATATTCAAAAGTATTAAACTTTTCTTTATCACCGGCCATTGTTAGTAATAACTGAGAGGGGGGGTGAATCAGTGGCCTCAAATTTTAATCCTTAAATCAACCCTTCAACTCTTATAACCACTAATTATTTCTCAAGTTATGTTTGTCCTACAAGATGAATGCCTTGAACAACTTATATCAACTTACTACTTGTCGGATTGCTCTGTTAAAC
>MU224035.1:522034-533563 GCA_018584345.1 Thuja plicata
AAAAAACCACTGGGACTGGTACCCCAAATTTTCACTCTTCTAAACTGAGCCCTGTTAGGAGCTAACCTTGTTAAAGGTTACAAACACACTATTAGGTGTGACCTTGTTAGAGGATTTTACACATATAAGTTGTCACTTAGTATCAGGTATCTAATGCTACCATCCTTGAATCAGCCTCTCTCTTAGATTGTCAATAGGCATCAGGCATATCCAATTCTACTTTCATGAATCAACCTTTTTGGCACTCCTTGGGATGTACCTTAATATATAGAAGACTCTTAAGTCTGGCTCTGTTAAGAGACTTGATGCTTTAATGGTTAAAATGAAACAAAATGACATGTTTCTAATGCAACTTGAATTGAAAATTTTTAGATCTATTTAAGTACACTACCTCTCTGATCAATTTATCAATTTGATTCTTTTGTGCTCCATACTTTCTACTCTGTGATGCAATGCTTATTGTTCATCGGTGTCTGCAGAATTCCTTAGCTCTCCTTCAGCTTGATTGATTAGTACTGCATGAAGTTGTTCTTCATCAGTTTCTCTTCAACATCCTCTTTCTATTCACTCCCCTCAATCCCCTTTTCATGTGATATGAAAATGAATTAAGCTTGTCTCTTATATAGACATGATATTCACTATTTCTTGATTCTTGATTCTTGGTGTGAAAAACAATATAGCCAATTTGATTTAAAGAATAACTCCTAATTTGTCTCGTAGTTATCTTTATGCTAATTGTAAAAATCTTCTTTAAATCAATTACTTAACTCTGGTCAAATAAAATAAAGAAAACAACCAGTTAAGTCTATCTTTAGCTCTTGCCAGCTAGATATTTTGTCATTTTCTAAACTCTTTGTTCCGTCAGACAACTCTTTAGTTAGTTGTCGGTTACAACTATTAGTTTCATCGGTGTGACTCTAGTTAGCTTCGGGATCTCCATCCGTCGGGCAACTCTGTGGTTTGCTTTGTTGGGAAACACTATCTTCTACTTGTGGGGTATCACTGTGACTCTTCTTCTTTGTCTTTACCGATGGGGTGCACTCCATCAATGTTATCTGTCACTTTGTGAATACTTGACTTTTATGCATTGCTGAAAGCATAAAATTTTTTCCATTGATTCTCTGAAGACTTTGGCATTATGTACATGACCGTATAGATGATATCAAGTTGACATCAATGACAATACAAACCATTAACTAACTTAATGCCTTGGATTATCTTCAACTTAACATTATCAAACATTTAATTAGTTACATGTCATCAGTCATGTGGTGAGTGTAGCCACTATCTATGATCCAGACATCATTTTTACTAACTTTAGACATGAGTGCAATTTCTACATACCTTCTTCATCTTCATCTGAATCATCCTTCATGGCTACAAATACCATCTCAATGTCTTCTTCTGAGTCAGTGTCAGTGTCATCATTTTTGCATGTAGCTAGGTAATTGGCTTTCTTTCCTTTGTCCTTGTAGTCTCGGATATATTTTCTTTATGATTTTTGGTTGCTTCTGTAATCACCTCTATCAAACTTCTTTTCAAATGATCTATCATTACTTCTGTCATCTTTTCTTTTGCTAGGACATCTTGCAGCAAAGTGTCTAATCTCTTTACAATTAAAACAAACAAGTGGCAATTTACCTTTGTATTTACCTTTTCCTCTCTGCATTCTTCTAGCCATAAGTGCTTCAATTTCATCAAGATCTTCTTCTTCACTTTCACTTTCACTTTCTTTTCTCATAGTGTGTTTATGAGTTGATTTACTTATTCTCATATAAGATTTGAATGCAGACTCTATGTTTGGTAAGACACTATTATCAAAGTTATTCATCTCTAATGAAATCAGTCTTCCAATCAAACTATCTAGAGTAACATTGTTATTTTCCATTGCTCTCATTTCTTGTATGGTAGATACTCTAATAGCATAAGTAGGCAGTAAGATTCTTAAAATTTTACTTACCACTGTATCTTCTTCTAGTACACCTCCAACTCCCCGGATAGCATTGACTACCTCTTTGATTCTTGTACTGTATTGTGTGATATTTTCACCTTCTTTCATTCTGAGATCATCAAACCTCCCTCTTAGGATTTCATACTTTTATCTTAGTACATTGGCATCTCCTCCATGTACTAGATGTAACTTATCCCATATTTTCTTTGCAGAGGTGCAGGTTTTGACATCTTCAAACTCAGCATCGGAGAGTGATGATGTAAGTTATATCATCATGCAGTTATGTTCATGCTTGACTCTTAATTTCTCAAGAGTATAAGGTCCTATAGGAAGCACATATTCAGTATCTAAGTATTGAAAAATATCATTTCCAATATCTGATAGGTGGAGTTTTATTTTACTTTTCCATGATGTAAAGTTGTCTTTATTCAACTTGGGCACATCTCATCTGTTCATCTTGTGATCTTTTGCTTGAGTTGTTAAACTCCCTTTCTAAGCACAAAAGCTCTGATACCAATTGTTAGTAATAACTGAGAAGGGGGGGGTGAATCAGTGGCCTCAAAAATTTCCAATAATGAACCCTTTAAAACTTAGTATCACAGAATTATACCTCTAGTTATCTTTAGTCCTGTAAGATGAATGCCTCCAAATACTTATATCAAATTTCTACTTTTCAGAATGCTATGTAAAACCTTCTACTATATGTTTATCGATAAAAAATATTTCAATTTACCGAAACATAGTAAATAACTAGTGTATACCGGTCAATCCAGATTACTTATGTGAAATGCAAAACAATTAAAGAAATGACTCATAAACACATAACACGTAGATTTTTAATGTGGAAACCTTGTTAAGGGAAAAACCACTGGGAGCGGTACCCCAAATTTTCACTCTTCTGAAGTGAGCTTGGTGAAGAGCCAACCCTGTTAAAGGTTAGAAACACACTGTTAGGTGTGACCTTGTTAGGGGACTTAGATAGTATTTTTTCACTTAGTATCTGGCATCTAATGCTACCATCCTTGATCAAACACTCACTTGGCCTATCAATAGGTATCGGGCATATCCAATGCTACTTTATATGATCAAACTTTTTGATACTCCTTGGGATGTATCTCAATTAGAAAAGACTTATAAGTCCTGATTGGTTAAGAGACTTGATGCTTCAATGGTTAAAATGAAACAGTAAATTGATTTGTTCACACATACAACTTGAATTGCAGATTTTTAGATCTATTGTAAGTGCATTACCTCTCTGATCAATATAATCAATTCAATACCTTTTCTCCACACTATTCTTCTTTGTGATGTTGTATCACTATTTGTTGGTGTCTGCAGAATCTAGCTCTTTCCTCAGCTTGTTGATCAGGTCTGAATGAAGACTTTCTTCTCCTTCAGAATCTCTTCAGCATTTATTCTCTTGTCACTCCTCTTTTCTCCCATAATTTGCAATGAATTGAATTGTCTCTATATAGACATGATATCATTGTTTGTTCACTTTCTTGATCTTGGCATGATCCATAATTATTGCCACTTAGATTTAAAGCAAAACTCCATTTTTATCTTGTAGAGATCTTCTTGCCAACTGGACAAATCAGCTTTAAATCCTTTACTTATCTCTAGCTTTATCCTGTTGATTAAAACAATGATAAGTACCAGTTAAGTCTATATTTAGCTCTTGATAGCTAAGCATTTTTTCATTTCCAAAATCTCTATCCTATCGGTCAATACTTTAGTTAGTCATCAGTGATAACTGACTATTTCGTCAGTGTGACTTTAGTTTTCTTCGAGATCTCCGTCTGTCGGGAAACACTATAATTTTGTCCATCGGGTTACACTGTGATTTGCTCATCGGGTAACATTGTGACTTTGCTCATCAGTAATGTTGTGCTTTTTCTCATCGAGTAACATTGTGACTTTTGCTCTTTTGGTTTACTCTGACCGTCGGTGTATACAGTCACTTTGTGAATACTTAACTTTTATGCATTACTGATAGCATAGCCTTTGATTCCTTAGTTTTTTGAATTCTTTAGCAGTATATACATGACCATACAGATTATATCAAGTTGACATCAATGACAATACAATCCATTAACTAATTTAATGCTTTGCATGATCATCAACATAACATCTTCAAACATTCAATCAGTTACATGTCATCATTTTTGCTTGAGCTATTAAACTCCCTTTCTAAGCACACAAGCTCTGATACCAATTATTAGTAATAATTGAGGGGGGGGTGATTCAGTGACCTAAAACATATTCCAATAATCAACCCAAAAACTTATTACCACAATATTAAGCCTCTAGTTATCTTCAGTCCTATAAGATGAATGTCTTCAAATACTATTATCAAATTACTATTGCTCAGAATGCTTTGTTAAACCTTCTACTGTATGTTTACCAAATAGCAGTCTGTTAATTTATCAAAAGATGATAAATTATCTAGAGTATACCGATCAATCCAATTAAGTTATGTGTAATGCAAAACACTAAGGTAATGACTCATAAACACATTGACACATAGATTTTTAACGTGGAAACCCTATTAAGGGAAAAACCCACTTGGGGCCAGTAACCCAAACTTTTCACTCTTCTGAAGTGAGCTCAGTGAAGATCCAACCCTGTTAAAGGTTACAAACACACTGTTAGGTATGATCTTGTTAGAGGATTTAAAAGTTTAGTCTGTCACTTGATATCGGGCATCTCTATGCTACCTTCCTTGATCAAACACTCACTAGGCCTATCAATAGGTATCTGGAATCTCATGTTATCTTCATGATAAAAAAATTTGATACTCCTTGGGATGTATCTCAATATAGAAAGGATCTTCAAATCCCACTCGGTTAAGAGACTTTTCTGAATCAATGGTTAAATTGAAATAGTATGATCTATTCACATATACAACTTATACTTACAGATTTTTAGATCTATTGTAATCTCATAGAACTATTCTGATCAATATATCTCTTTTTATACCTTTTCTCCACTTTGATTATGTTGGGTGATGGTATGCTCTATTGCTCGGTGTCTACAGAAAACTTTATCTCTTTTCTCAACTTGATTGATGAGGAATGTATGAAGTTTCTCTTCAGCATCCTTTTTAATTTATTCACCCACCTCAATTTGTAATGAATTAAGTTGTCTCTTTTATAGACATGATATCATTGTTTTTAGGTTCTTGATTTTATTGATCTTGGCATGATCCACAATTCTTTCCAATTAGATTTAAAGAAAAAATCTTGTTTTATCTCGCAGAGATCTTCTTGCCAGTTGGACAAAACATATTTAAGTCCATTACTTATCTCTGGCTTTATCTTGTCGATAAAAATAAAGATAACTACCAGTTCAGACCATATTTAGCTCTGCCAGCTAGATATTTTTTCATTTCTGAACTCAAGTTAATTTTGGTGTTTAACTCTTTGATTGCTTCGATCAACACTCCAGTTCCCCTCAGGCTTCTCCGTCAGTTTACACTATGTTTCTAGCTGTCGGTTATGCTTGTGATTCTTCTCGTCGGTGTTCTTGCTCGGGCATCAGTGTGACTTGACTTTCGGTGATTTTTTTCCATCGGTTTCCACTGACCGTCAGTGTTTGAAGTAACATTGTGAATACTTTTCTTTTATGCATTACTGAAAGCATAATATTTTCTTCTTTGATTCTCTGAAGTCTTTGACACTTTGATTATAACCAATTAGATTATATTAAGTTGACATCAATGAAAATATAATCCATTAACTGATTTAATATCTTGCATTATCCTTCTGCATTTTGGTAATCAACTTAACATCTTCAAACATTCAATCAGTTACATGTCATCAAACACTTCCCCAAATTACTAGATCAAATCAATAAGAAAGACCAGTGTCTTATTCTAGACTGGACAATGGAGTTAGATCTATCCAAATATCATATACAACACTAGAAGTGGAATGTAACCAATATCACTCCTAATGCATGTGACTGATCCTTATAAGATTAGAATGAAATCACAGTAGTCCTATTGAATTTAAATTTTCTCAAAAAGACCAACAGGAGAAAATTGAAATCTGACAACCAGTCTTTCAATTTGTTTTTGCTATCTTGGAAATCAACTAAAATTATGATCTATCCAAATAGTGCAATAGGGAATACATTTGCAAAAAACTGTTCTGACTAAGAAAAAATAGGTTTTGAAAGGGCCCGAAACCTTTTACAAAAACAACTAGTGAAAGATATCAAAATGCAAGAACAAACTAAAATTGTGAGGCACCACCACACAAGTCAAAGGAGACAACCAAAGAGTCCCCACAAAGTGGAACAAAGACTCGACTAGCACACCAAAAAAGGGCTATCAAGATTTATATTTTGACCCAACCTTTTGTGATTGTAAGTTCATGTCAAAAGAAGGCGTAGAGGACTTAACTTTATTTCCTTTAATTGTTGTCCATCCATCCTCCACCTTCTCAGCATTATTCTCTCAAGCCAAAGAATTAACATCTGAAACCTGAGAGACAGGGCTGGCCACACCAACATCCATAGATGGGACAGGGACAACACCTCCACCAATCCCCAAATCCCCCCTGGAGAAATAGGGATAGAAGAAGCAACAGCACCATCATGCAGGATAGTAGAACCAGAGACAACATCAACAATCTGGCCAGGAGCAACAACAACACCCAAAAGGACACAAGACTGAGTTAAGGCATCCCCTGAAACTATATGATCAATACCAACCTTATCCTAAACCTCCTGAGAGGAGCTACCATCCAAACCCCCCTCCTTAGATTTACAAATCGTGTAATGGTGGTCAAAAGCCCCAACCACCAAGAAGGCGATTTCTTTGATTTAACCTTATCAGATAAACAACGAGCAACCAGATGACCAGTCATGTGACATTTCCTACATCTGAATAGGATACCCTCATAATCAAGATTCTAGACCCAAGAGCCCAAAGGGGATGCTAGAGTAATCATCTCAGGGAGACCCTTAGAGATGTCAACCTCAACTAGGATGCGAGAATACATCGAATGAAAAATGTCAGAGGTAACCAGATCAACCATTTGGAAAAACCCAATAGCCTCCCCCACCGATTCCATAATAGAATCCAACCAAAGATGGATGGGAAGATTTGGAAGCCTCACCCATAAGGGTAGTTTGCAAAAAAATGTTATCCAAAGGACCAAATGGAAATAAAATGTAAACCATTACCTATCAATGAAATAGAAGAACACTTATCTCTTTATTGATTCGAAAAAATAGTACATGTGTTTCATGTTGCATTCGTTGATCTAATGCCTTTTCCCATTACATTCAAAAAATATCCATTGTATTGCCTCGGTGCCGTAAACATTGGTACTGGTATGTCATGCCCAAAACTAGGGCAAAACACACAGACAATTTTTTTTTTTTTTAAATGCAAGTACATACAACTAATAATGGATGAGCTGAGGTAATGTGATTACATGGTGAAGTTAGCCTTCAAGTTGCAAGGTATATAAATAGATTGATTTAGGGTTACGTTACATACGGATGCAGAGTTGAAGCATCACTTATTGTACGGGTCACATGAACTCTTGGGTCAGGTTGAATTAACTATGGTTTTACGTTTAACCTCGTGTAGTATCGTGATGGTAATTAAATTGATAATATCATGTGTTGAATTAGGTTGACCTAGAAAATTACTTTAATTCTTAACCTTGATTACAACTTAATCCATTTAAATCTAATACCAATTTCTTTTTTAACATTAACTACTAACATCTATCAACAACCCCGATATAACTATTTCACACACATAAGTTAACTAATAAAAGAGAACTAAGTTAATCTCCAGAATTAATATGTATAACCTTTCTTAGCTTCCCCTAGACCCACTTAAACATATATAATAAAATATCCACTAATAAAGGACTAATTAAATTCTACTCCCTTTTAAACAAACATACATGAAGCCTTTACCCTTTGACATAATTAAAATTTAATAACAAATTCACCAACCAATAAACTATAAATTTAAATCTAATGATCATAATCTAATCTAAGTTCCTAACTAATATCAATTCTAATTAAATTCTCCCCTTATTAAAAAAACACATGCAATCCTAATACATTAATCTCCTAGCCAAAATTGAATTAACCTTTAATAAAACAATTAAATTAACTTCTTAGTAAAAGCAATTTTATCTCTAACCCCTTTGGACACATGAGCAATATATATTCCAATAACATAATACAATTAAATTAACTACTAACTAAAACTAATGAGTCATTTTAAATAATTAGCCATGGTATAAAATATATTAAAAGTTAATTCCGTACTAAATAAAATCAGAACATAATAATAAATTTACTAATTACTAATCTTACTCAACTAACCTAAACAACCCTACTAATCTAAACTTATCCTACTAACCCACCTATCCTACTAACTAGCCTATCCCATAACCCATCACCCCTATTCCCAAGGCCCACTTGCCAAGTGGGTGGGGTGTGGGAATATCCCAAGATTCCCTCAAAACCTGCAAAATATTAGGAAGGAGGAAAGTTTTTTTAAAAAGGAAACTCATGTATTTAGGAAAAGGTGGGGACCATCCCAAAGTCTCCCTTCCCAATGTGTAGATAATTAAATGGGAAGTCAACCCAAGGTAGGCTAAAGAATTTCACATGGAGCGGAAAGAGGGGTGAGGAACTCAAGTAGTATATTGCAAGTCCCTTTTTTTTGTGTTTAAAGAAATTTCCTTTCAAACTTTTACAACATAAGTGTGTGGGGCCCATGGGGATGGTTGTAACATCATGCCTCCCTTATTAATTAAAACTATCTATTAGCATAAGGGATAATTAGGGGGTAATTAAGGGGGTTTAGTGAGGGGAATATATAGAGAATATTCTCTGTGTAAAGGGGGATTAAATCCCTCCCTATACATTTTCTAGAGAGCATTTTTGCTCTACATTCTGGAAAATATCATGGTATAATTGGTGATAGCTTCTAACACATTGGGATATTATTGATTTTCTTTTTGGATTAGATACATATATGCATTTGATTGTTTTATTTGTGCAATACACTATGCAACTATAATTTGATTATTAATATTAGATGATTGTTTTACATTAATATACTAATTTTGTTTGATTAACTATAGTTAGCAAGCTTATCTTTCCTTCTCAAGGATTGGGGTTGCAATGAAATTTTTTTAAGGTAGAGTATTGATCCTAATGCAATAGAATTTAGAATTTTTCCAAAGGAATAATGAAGTGTTTTAACTTGAAAGCTTGAAATCAAATACATTATGGAGATTACAAGATTTCTAAATCTACAAGATTATTCATGCTATGAAAACTATTACATAATGAATAAGAGATTTTCACATCTTGCTTAACAAAGCTTACAATATGGACAATACAACACTTGACAAGAAATGAATCTCAATACAAGGAGTAATCATGCAACATTAAAGTTGCTTTCACACAACTACAAAAAAATGAATGTTTCTCCCAAGCTTTTTACACAATCATCTTGACTTCAAACCTACAAAATACATGAGGAGAACCATGGAAAGCTAATCTCCCAACTAAGGTCTCAAGGAGACCACCCCCGAGCTTAGAGAATCAAGGCTAAACAAGTAACACATCCGAATTCCCACAACCATCATATATGCACAACACAATAATTAACTCTCAACCAAGGCTTCACAAATGAGTTTTCCAAACCCATTGAAGTAGGGTGAAGGTGGGATTTTCCAAGGAGGAGAATGCCATTACCATTTCAAAAATTTTAACAAGAGTTTTTCCATGCCTTTTCAAGGCTACATCAACATTCTTTCCATATACACATTTGGTCATTTCCTCTTCGAGGAAAAACCACATACATCTTCCATCCAATCTTCCCTTATCTCCCCCAAAATTAGGATCAAATACAATGGCATGCAAGGGCCCATACACCTTTCATTTTCTCCCTCTTCTCTCCATGAGAAGAGACTCTCACTACAATGGAGAGCCCAACTAACCCCTTCACCCAAGGCCACTTCTTCCCTTCCCAAAGGGTGAGTAATGCCTTAAACACCTATGAACAACACTCCCAATCCAAAGGAACAAAAAAAGATACAAAAATCAAAATTCATCCCAAACCCAACACATAATAACAAGATCTACATGCAACAACACTATACAAGATTTACATATATGGACTCCATACAAGATTTAAATATATGAACACCATACAAGATTTACATGCTCATAAAAATAATAACATACAAAGCTAAAATGAAAGAGTATTTCTCCATAGCAAGAATCCACCAACCTTGGTCTAAGAAAAATGACAAGAATCTAATTGAGAAGAAGCCCTTATCCTTTCCTTTTTCTTCATCCAACCCTAATTGTCTCTAAAATTAGAGAGTGGGTGAACACCCACTAAGTCTCTCCAAACCCTCTAAAAAGACCCCTAGAAGTGTACTCAAGACCTAGCAATTAATGAGACATACCCTCTAGTCCTTTTATCTTACCTCTTGTCTCCCCTCTTAATTGAGAGTTTAGTAAGGAGTGTGGGACAAGTTAGATGCATGAGGTCATTTTTATTTTCGCCATTTTTAAAAAGTAGGAATTTTGGAGGGCCATAATGGTGATGTAGGCTTTTTCATAGGTAAAAAAATAGCCCCCAACCCAAGGTACCCCCTTAGGGTTAACTAATTTTGACCAAAAGTACACTCTAGGGTCACTTTTGACCCCTCCAAAGTACCCCTAAAGTTCAAATCTGAGTTCCAACTTGATGTGATCCCTACAAGACATCTATATGAAAGTGGGATTAATATAACATCCTATAAGGTTTGGTGATTCTTTTCCAAGCCCTAATTTGACATGTCACCATCCACATGGACAATACAAGTGTCAAGTGACACCAAGAAAATACACATCACATTCACAATGACATGTCTAGTCTACAACATGAATTTAAACTATTAACACACATTCAGATTACGTTTACAAAAAATATCACATTACAATGAGGTTTCAACCCTTTATTGGATTAAACCTTGGCTTACTCAATTCACATGTGTTTAGCCCTGATTCTCAGAATAATTTCATGGTTCTCTTTCCTATACGCTAAACTCAAGCATCAGTAGTCCAAGGCAATAAATTCACACACACACACACATATATATATATATATAATTTGCAACGTTAGTCAATATGCAAAATTCAATTCTTAAATATAATTTTCATTAAGTAATGCTCAAACATGGTATTTCCATAATCCTAACATTATGACATATTATTCATGCTATTTCCTAACTTTAAAGCATTATTCATCTAATCATGATTAATTCTTTCTCATCAAATCGCATTTCTAAGCATGTATAACCGAAATCAATAATATGTTCTAGGTTCTAATCCGCATCAGAATATAATCCACATAATATAATCATCATCATAAATTTTAATCCTATTGGAATTATATTGAGATGAGGTACTGAGAGGGGAGGGGTGAATCAGTACCTCTAAAACTTTTCTTGGTTAGCCCATTAACCCTTTTGGTCAGTTTGTAATTTAACTTATCTAGTTGTTCATCTTTCTTTATGCATATGAAATCATATCATACA
>MU224035.1:571536-583034 GCA_018584345.1 Thuja plicata
TTGCAGGAGAGAGGCGTAAGTATATTTATCCGTTGAAATGCCTTGTTGGTTGCATACATGTAAGGCTTCTAATGCTTGTTTTAGCAGGCCTTGCTTGGACAGAGATTTCACACAGTAGTTGCTAATGCCATTCATTGTCAATTGTTTATTAACAACACGCCCTTCCTGTTTATTTTCACTAGTTCTGAGATTAGTTCTGTCATCCCCAGTACAATAGTAGAAACCAACTAAGACACAACATGGATCAGTTAACAGATATAATAACTAGAGTGCCTCCAATCGATCTCAAACAGTTGAACATCTTACTTCTTTCTTTAACTCCCTACTCCCAATTCAGAAGGGCTGCTTCTGCAACTATTTTGAAGAGGCAACGTTCCTCTTAAACACAATCTATTACTTTCAGCAATAACCACCAGTTAACATAACCACCAATTACACCTTGGTCTGCAATGGGTATGTCCAATGGATGTGGAAATTGTTCTATTTCTTGTTTACATTTGTTAAGTCATTTGGGTCAGTTTGGGTACTGGAATACCATATCCTAGATATGGTCAATTGTGGAAGATGTTACAATTTAGGAAGATGCTTATCCTCAAAATGAAATTCAGAATATGGGCTGACCCGTTTGGTTCACCCGGAAGATGAATGAGAAGATGCATAAGGAATTTTAATTCTTTATTTTTTAATTTCTTTGAATATGGTGTGTATATGTGTGTGTATGTATACATACATGCACACATGTGTATATATACATACATACATGTGTGTATATACACACATGTATACACATATACACACATTTGTGTACATATACACATACACATGTGTATATATACACACATGTGTATATACACATACAAGTGTGTATCCATGTATACATATACACACATATAGACACCATACATATACACATACAAGTGTGTATCCATGTATACACATACACACATGTGTATATATACACACATACACACATGTGTGTATATATACACACATACATACATATACACACATATGTGTGTGTGTATATACACATATATACACACGTGTATGTGTGTATATACACACACAAGTGTGTATATACACATACAAGTGTGTATCCATGTATACACATATACACACATGTGTATATATATACACATACACACATGTGTGTATATACATATACACACACATTTGTGTATGTGTATATATATGTGTATACATATATGTATGTATATATACACACATGTGTATATATTATATGCACACATGTGTATACACACATGCGTATATACACATATGTATATACACATATGTATATACACACATGTATATATATACATCCTTATAGCAATATAATATACATCTTTATAGTCGCGGATCCCACAAAATATTAAATTTGCTTTTGTAAAAATTGGAATTGGAATTCGAAATTCCAATTCCACCTATTTAGGTGGAAGATTGATATGCTCATTTTGGGGCAAAATGAGAATTTCAAAATTCCAATTCCATTTTTATTCAAGGACCCAAACATGGAATTTGACATTATCCGGAATTAGATAATGCCATTTCCAGTCATATTTAATGTTTGTGCATTGAGAGTTTGAAATCAACTCTTACACGAGTCAAAATACGATTAATATGTAAATGAATAGTTTAAATATTATATAATGTATAAATTATAAATTGATATTTTTAATAAAATTTAAATAATATTAGTACAATAAATAACTTAATATATGAATATTTATAATATATAATATTATTTATTATATTTACATTACAAATTATATTATATAAAATATAATTTAAATTCTATAATATATATTATATTTTCATTATTCGTGTTTTATTTAGTATAGTATATAATATTAATTTTTTTTGGTAATATTTAAGATAAATTATATAAATAATTTATATACTTTGTATTATTTATGCATTTTATAATTAATAATGTAAATATATATATATATATATATATATATATAATTTTATGATTTTTTTAAACAAAATTTAAATAATATTTATTATCAATTAATATTGATGTTTATAATATGTATATATTATTTATAAGATTTCTAGTTACATCGTAGGTGTTTCCATATGAAAGAGCCCAGGATAAATTTTAAAACCTAACGGTGGGAAATCATTGAGACAAAATGACTATCATTGAAGTCATCTGAAACATTTATCGATTTTCCCTAGTTGTCCGTCCTTTTTACTCCTGGTCATCGTTGGAATTCGGCGTTCCCTTATATATCTTTGATTTTTTTAGCTTTTTTAATCAAACCCACAACTGGCGCATTCTTCTATTTTCATTGAAGGGTAGTGGTGCAGGAGCACCTCCCTAAAATTCAACATGTTATCTTCATGGATGATCCAAAGAGTTATGTGTCTTAAGTTTGACAATAAGCCTATTGAAGGCCTAGTCACCCTTGGTGTGTTTATAAACCTTGGGCTTTGACTATGGTCATAGGCATAGTTGTGTGATTAGTTATTTTAATAGTATATTGGGCTAATAATACATGTTTCATGTCAATAAAGGGTCCTCGGGATCCTTGACATAGGTCTAATAGCGAAAATGCATAGAAAATGCAAAAGTTGCACTTTTGCAACTAATGTTGTTTAGCAACTTTGTGTAAAAGTTGCAAAACTAAAGGTAATCATTCCCCCAACAGTCACAACCTTTTAAAATTAGTTGGAAATGTTGGGGAAGGTCTTCATAAGCCCTTTCAAGCGGGTGGAAGACAGGGAATGTAATTTGGCTTTCAAATTAATAAAGAAAACCCTGTTTTTCCCATAAAACTGTTGTTCATTTGCTTGGTACAGACGCATACGGTTGGGTTGGGAGGAAAGGCTTACATTTTCAGATCCTCCTTTGAATCCTCTTTCCAATGCCTCTGGTTTGAGCCTCTAATTCAATCTACAACTCACATTATCTGCATTTTACTAACTACTATCACAGATTTGAGTGTTTACCTAGGGTGTCAACTTCTCTTGTGTATAACTTGGGATTTCACCATGAGAATTTAATGGCCTTTGGTGAAATCCAAGTATTTTCAATGTACTTTAGATGGTTTTTATTTCAATTTTTAAGTTGCAGGGAGTAGGAAGAAATTTGATGCCCTAGGTGTATATCTTCATGTATGCACCATTGATAGTTTTACAAAAGTGTTGTAACTCTTTGTGGGTTTCGCCCCAAGACCTGAAACCTTGGATTTATTCATGTTTTGGATGCTCCATCATGAATCCAATTTACTGGTGAAGGTTTTCCAAACCCTTAGGGTACTTCCTTTGTAAAGGTAGACCAAATTGCCCTTTAGATTTCATCGAAAAAGTGGGTTTCAGTATAACCAACAAGGGTTTCAGATCCTGATGCTTTGGGTGTTCATATAATTCCATAAAGGGTATTTGAATATGTGATTTGTTTCCAATTTTGTTTGGAAGTTTCACAAATCATTCAAGTTTTTCGGTTTTAAAGGCTACAAGCCTAAGAGTGGTTTAACAAAGCAACTATGTTCAGATTTTTGTACAGAATGGAATTAACCACTATTTCATCTCATTAGGGACCTATATAGACCAAATAATAATCCTTGGGTCACCCTTGGTCCTATAAGTCATTTTGGGGAAGTTTGTGTCAAAACTAGTAAAAGTGCCTTGTGACCAACCAGTGACTAGTTGGGTTTGAAGGCTTGATTAAACCTAGAGATTGGGTTACCTGTTGGAATGGGTTGTGAGAACCTTGAATCAAGTCAAGACAACACTTGTGATAAGTGTTTGGGTACTTTGTGTGTGGAGATACTTTCTTTTGGTCTGAACTTTCAGTGATTGAAGGTTTTGAAGGGCAAACATTGACCTCGTGAAGGTTTTGGTTGCTCACTCTGCATCAGGAAGGAAATGTTGCAGAGGATAGGCACGATGATTTACGTTCATTTTTATGAGGACACGATGTTTATTTGAAAGTTTGAATGTCACATCAAGTGACCAAATGTGACAAGGCGCAGGTACTTATCATCGGTGTCTTATCATCCCACTCCTCGAAACTCCAAATTCTTTAATACGTGGACATGCTCGTCCTGATGGTGGCGAGTGTGGACCCCATTAACAATCTTGTTAACTGTTTCCATTGTTGTTTCCATTGGCTCTCAGGCCTGCCCAAATTTCATTTGTTTTTGAACTGTTTTATCCCATCAGTATTGTCTTAATGTGCAAGAAAAAACTTTCCATCTTAAACACTTTAATGTGGTACACTTGGGTTGTGCAGAAAATGGGAGCTCTAGAACATGGTATGGATGACCCTTAGGAAATCCTCTAACATACATCTATATAAAGATGTGGAAGAATAGACAACACATCTGAAACATGGCCTCTTAGAATGCTAGGATTGCACGGTATGCACATAATTCGTCTGCTGAAAAAGATTTCAGAAACCTTCAAACTAATCTAATCGGCTGGTGTAAAGTCAGAATTTGGGCTATGGACATCTCTGCCTGTGTTAAAAGGGGAACTTTCGAATGGGATATGGACGTTCACAACATGTTTATGATATATAATTTTGTGGGATACGGTAGTTGCAGCCTACAACTACCATGCCTTTTTAAGTATCCAACGAATGGTTATGAAGGCATTAGAACTGTGCAAGACGATTGGGACACATCTAACCGTTCCATAATTTTAGCCATTCATTGATTTTTGTTTGACCGTAGATGTGGACGACGAGTCAACGAAAAAGAGAATGTGGCTCGTTTCAAGAACAGAGAAAATTACATGATTCTTGACCTTCGTTGCAACTAGTACCAAGTGAACTTCTGCGATTAACGATATATTAATATCGAGCATTGAAATTCATTGATATTAAAATATATTTTTAATCTGTGCTTTTTCCCTCATGGTATTTGACATTCTTTTCACATTTTACTTTTAATTATTTATATTGTGTTTATTATTCTATATTAATGTTTCAAAATTAAACATTAATATATAAAAAATAGAGATGGGAGAGGGAGAAATATAAAGATAAAGATAGAAGTAGAAATTAATAGAGAGAGGTAGAAAGGGGGAGATATATAGGTATAGAGAGTGATAGAAAGATGACAAGATAGAGATACTTATAGAGGGAGAGATGGGAGAAGAAATATAGAGATGTAAAGAAGGTATAGGAAGGGGGTGATGGAGAGAGATGGTTGGATAGAGATATAGATGTATATAAAGTGGGAGGATTGGGAAAAATGGATAGAGAGTTAGAGATAGATCAAGAGGTAAAGATAGAAAGAGATCTAGGGAGATAGAGAGGGAGAGATAGAGAGGAAGAGTTATAAAGATATATAGATGGTGAGATGTATTGATACAAAGACAAGGAAATCTAGAGAGGATGAGAAGGAGTGACAAACAAAGGGAAAAATACTTAAATGACCTTTCCATAACTCTACGGCGTTCCCATTGCACACTAAGATGTGATTTCTATATATATACACAGACAATATTAAATTTTAGTGACCCACATTGTATGAGATGGATGTGTTGACCCACATTTATAGCGAGTTATTTAAAGCGCAGGTGGAGCATGGAAAAACATCATTAGGTAAAGGTAAATTTCACAAACAAACCTGTTCAAGTGGTCTATCATGAATCACAAACTTATCTATGGAAGTGTGTCCATACTTACCTCGGATGATAAAAAGCACACAAGTTTCATTGAGCTGAATAAAAATTGACAGCAGAAGTATATGTCGTGTCTTAAAAAATCATAGACTAATTTGAGATTACATCATTCAATATTTGGGTAAAATTTATTTGTAGGTGAAAAACGTTGCTCATAGATTTGTGGTCACATACTTCGATGCACTCACAAAGTCTCCTCACAAAATGCCTTGTTAGTACTAACGAACTTGCAAGAGTTGTCGTATAGAAGAAGGTAATTGAGTAGCAAATTACAATGTTGTACTAGTGGCAACGATTTGATCGGTACATTCCATTAATATCAATAATGAACAATTACAATGAATCCAAAAACAATTGACGATTACTATACTTTCAATCATCTTGCACGCTCCTCAATAAAGATGGACCATTGATTTCATTTTTCAGGTCGACCACTTTAGATATGAAATGTCTTCAACATAAATATCTTAAGACAATATTATCTAAAATGGGCTAAGTGATGTAATATATTTTATTTAATTAAATTATTATTATTATTATTATTATTATTATTATTATTATTATTATACATATATATATATATATATATATATATATAGTAATTACACCTCAACAAGGTGCAATGATTAGCCGATAGGAAGATATAGCCACATAATGTATTAAAAGGTCATGTGTAATACATTTATTGATGCTCAATGTCTTCAAGACCTAAAGAACAAGAGTACAATGATGTCTTCATATGGTTGTTGAGTTGAGGGCAATGTTGTTGATCAATATGCATGTTAGATTCTTGAAATTTACTCTTTCTAGTTGATTCTCTCACATATTGTAGTAGATTTTTACATATGAAAAATTTGTAACAATGGAATAAATGCATGGAGAATAATTGAAGTTTGAGGTTGTAGGGACTCAAAGTTGTCCACCTTCATTTCATAGAGAAATAGTTGTAACCAAGCTTCCTCTTTTTTCCTAATCATTGTGTATGAATTGTTTTGTATTTTGGAGTATAGCTCATAGGGAAATATTGGTTGAATAGATGACATTGAGAAGTTTTGTTATTTCTTATTTCCAACAATATGATCATCATCAATACAGTTATTGTAGTTAAAGAATGCATGTATAGGAAAATAATCAAATGCAAAATTTAAACCCTCTAATCTAACAATAAATGCAACCCTAATTGAATTCTATTACTAATAACTAACTCTACTCACAATCCTAAACCTAATGCTAAGCTTAACCTTCATCCAAAACATAACCATGATCATAATTCTAATGCTTCTAAAATTTTAATAATTAAGAAGAATTGTGATTACAATTGTAATATTCTTAATTATATATATGGTAAATAAAATTATACAAAGTAAAAATGAGCTCAAGTTTCAATGGCCTTGAATAATTATTGTTAACTCTATCAAAATGAATAGCTTAATAATTGAAGAATGTGTTAGTAATAATTGAGAGGAGGGGGGGCGGTGAATCAGTGGCTTCAAAAATTTATCCTTTAATCTTTAACCACCAATCAATACACCTCAGATTATTAAGTCCCTACAAGATGCATGCCATGAAATACTTATAATAATTAACTGTCTGTCAGTTTACCTTGTCTGTCCTTATTCTCCTCGGTAATCGATAAGTAGTAAAACTATTTACCGATACTCAGTAAATATGCAGAGTATACCAATCAATCCAGAAATGCATATGTGAAATGTGAAATAATAAAGTAATAAACCATACACACATAACACATGGATTTTAACATGGAAACCCTGTTAAGGAAAAAAACCACTGGGACTGGTACCCCAAATTTTCACTCTTCTGAAGTGAGCCCTGTTAGGAGCCAACCCTATTAAAGGTTACAAATACATTGTTAGGTGTAACCTTGTTAGAGGATTTTATACATAGAGGTTGTCACTTAGTATCTGGCATCTATTTTGCTACCATCCTTGAATCAACCTCTTTCTTAGACTGTCAATAGGCTTTAGGCAAATCTCGCTACCATCCTTGAATCAACCTTCTTCTTAGGCTGTCAATAGGCTTTATGCAATTTCAATGCTACTTTCTTGAATCAACCTTTTTGGCAATCTGTTAGGATATACCTCAATTATAGAAGACGGTTAACTCTTGCTCTATTAAGAGACTTGATGCTTCAATGGTTAAACTGAAACATTATGACCTGTTTCTAATGCAACTTGAATTGCATATTTTCAGATCTATTTAAGTACAATACCTCTCTGATCAATGTATCAATTCAATTCTTTGTGCTCCACACTTTCTGCTCTGTGATGTTGTGCTTCATTGTTCGTCGGTGTCTGCAGAATTCTTTAGCTCTCCTTCAGCTTGATTAATTAGGACTGTATGAAGTTATCCTTCATCAGTTTCTCTTTAGCATCCTCTTTCTATTCACTCCCCTTCAATATATGTGATTGCTTGCGAAAATGAATTATGCTTGTCTCTTATATAGACATGATATTCCTTAATTCTTGATTCTTGATTTTTTGGTGTGAAAAACAATCCAGCCAATCTGATTTACAGCTTTAGCTCTTGATTTATCTCGTAGTTATCTTCTTGCCAACTGTACAAATCTTCCTTAAATCAATTACTTAAATATGGGCAAATAAAACAAATAAAACAACCAGTTAAGTCTATTCTTAAGCTCTGCCAGCTAGATATTTTGTCATTTTCTGAACTCTCTATTCTACCGGTCAACTCTACAGTTAGTCGTTAGTGACAACTGCCAGTTTCATTGGTGTAACTCCAGTTAGCTTCGGGATCTCTGTCTGTCGGGCATCATTGGATTTTTCTTGTCAGGCAACTCTATTTTCAGCTCGTTGGGCATCCTGTGATTTTGCTTCATTGGGCAACTCTGTCTTCTGCTCGTTGGGTATCACTATGATTTTTTTCTTTGCCTTTACCGATGGTGTGCACTCCCTCAGTGTTGTCTATCACTTAGTGAATACTTGACTTTTATGCATTGCTGAAAGCATAATCTTTGTTCCATTGATTCTCTGAATTCTTTGGCATTATGTACATCCTTGTACAGATAATATCAAGTTGACATCAATGACAATACAAACCATTAACTGATTTAATGTCTTGCATCATTTTCAACTTAACATTACCAAACATTCAATCAGTTACATGTCATCAATCTCTCCCTTTGGCATTGATGGCAACATACTATATTATCACACTATATTATTTCTAATACAATATGAAATATAATTGTTGAGATTCATCAAATTACCAAACACTTTGTTTTGATAACCGATAAAAATGTCTGACCGTCGGTAAGCTCTGTGTTAGCTTAGATTTGATTCTTGTAACTTTCTTTGTTTCTTCTTTTGATGTGTTGTTTTCTCTTCTTGTGTCAATTTCTCTCTTTTGACTATTCTTCTTCTTTGATGTCTCTTGTCTCTTGTCAGCAACTCTTCCTTTGTATATGATTTCTTCATACAAATTCTCTCCCTATGGATATGATCTCTCCCTGTTTGGAGTAATCTGATAATGAATAATTTCTAATGATAATATGGATACATTATCTCCCTTTGACAACAATGCCAAACAAATATTTTACAAATATCTGACATTCATGTTAAACAATTATTTTCTTCTATCCATAATATATTCCTTGAATTTCCCTTGTCCATCAGCAATACAACAATATTCTCTAGTGCTCGGTTCTGATATATACCTTTCTGTATATAGATGTAGCTTTGAAGTTCATTTTTTTTCTTGCATCAACATGAATGATATTATGATAATATATAGGCTGATGTAGCCTTTAGTCCTTTATTGACTGGTAGACAAGGATTTGACTCCTAGTCTCTTTCCCAGGTATTCAAATGTATCCTTGGGCAGTGGCTTGGTGAAGATATCAACCAATTGTTCTTTTGATTGCACATACTCAAGTATCACCTTTTTTTCTTGAACTTGTTCTCTTACATAATGATACTTGATTGCAATGTGTTTAGTCTTTGCATGCATGACTAGATTCTTGGAAATGTTTATTGCACTGGTGTTATCATAATAGATAATCACTGGTTCTGAGATCTTCATATGCATACCTTCTAGCAACTATTTGATCCATGCAATATTTGAGCAGTTTGCAGTAGCAGCAACATACTCTACTTCTATAATAGACTGAGAGATGCATCCTTGCTTCTTGCTAATCCATGTGACAAGTCTGTCACCTATAAAGAATGCTCCTCCAGTTGTGCTCTTTCGGTCATCAAGATTTCTAGCCCAATCAGCGTCGGTGAACACTTTTAGTTCAAATTTGCCTTCTCTTCTATACCATAAGCCAAATTCCTCAGTATTCTTCAGATATCTTAGAATTCTTTTCACAGTAGTCATATGTGATTCCCTAGGGTTAGCAGAAAATCTAGCAACAATTCCTATTGCATGTGCAATATCTAGTCTAGTGTGTACAACATACATGAGTTTTCCTATCATTGATCTACACAAAGTCTGATTTACCTCTGTTGTCTTGTCTTCCTTTGTTAATTTACATCCAGTAGCCATCAGTGTTCCAATAGGTTTGGAATATTCCATCTTGAATATTTTCAGGACCTCTTTGATGTATTTGGACTATGTAATGAAAATACCTTTACTTTGTTGAATGATATGTAGACCAAGAAAGAACTTGATCTCTCCAAACATAGACATCTCAAACTCTTTTCTCATCTCATCAGCAAATGACTTACATAGTATATCATTGCCTCCAAATATGATGTCATCAACAAATATTTCAGCAATCAAAGTGTTAGCATCAATATCTTCTTTTAAATAAAGATTACTATTTTCACTAGTCCTTATGAATCCAATACTTATTAGATAGGAATGAAGTCGTTCATACCAGGCTCTGGGAGCTTGTTTTAATCCATACAAGGCTTTGTGAAGTCTACATACCATGTTTCTCTTGTCTAGATCTACAAACCCTTCTAGTTGTTCAATGTATACCTCTTCTTCAAGTATTCCATTTAGGAATGCTGACTTGACATCCATTTGATATACTTTGAATCCTTTATATGCAGCATAAGCAATTAGTATTCTTACTCCTTCTAGCCTAGCAATGGGTGCAAAGGTTTCTCCATAATCTATACTTTCCTCTTGTGCATACCCCTTGCATACTAGTCTTGCTTTGTTCCTGAATATCCATTTAGTACCGATGACATTCTTGTCATCTGGTCTTGGCACAAGTGACCATGTTTTGTTCTTCTCAATCTGTTCAATCTCATCATTCATAACACTTATCCATTCTTCATTATCTAGTGCAGCATTGACAGGTTTTGGCTCAAACTCACAAATTAAGCAATTTGAGTTTACAGACTTACTTCTTGTTCTTGTACCAACTTTCTTATCTCTTATGATCTGGTCCTCTGGATGGTTCCTTCTTACATATCTTGCAAGTATAGGTACAACTCTTTGTGTATCATATTGATCTTCATTACCTTGCACATTATCTTGATCATTATCCTGACCATCGGTAACAACATTTTGACCGTTGGTTGCAACATTCTGATGTTCTGGAATTAAGCACGGTTGCTTGGGTAGATATATGGGTTCTTCACAATATAAAAACTTGTTGTAGTCTTCTAGTTCTTTTGTGCTTTCCAGCTCATTCTTTTATGCAAATTCATCAATCTTCACATTTGCACTTTCAACTATTTTGTTAGAAGCCTTGATTAGACATTTAAAAGCTTTGCTCTTGGTAGAATACCCCAAAAAAACCTTCATCACTTTTTGCGTCAAGCTTTCCATTTCTATCATCCTTTAAGACATAACATTGACTACCAAATATTTTGAAGTAACTTACATTGGGTGTTTTACCATACCATAGCTCATAAGGTGTCTTC
>MU224035.1:600166-635098 GCA_018584345.1 Thuja plicata
GGGGGGTGAATCAATTTTCAGCTGGTTTGATTTCTTTTCTTTTCTTAGATAAAATTAACATAAGGTAAATGCACATTTAGATAACACAATAGAGAACACAACAATTTTAGTTATGGGGAAACCAAATAGGTAAAAATGTCGGTGGGAATTAGCACCCACAAATTATTGCACTAGTTTATAATGATCCTTGTTAGAAGATCTTACAACCCTGTTAGGAGTTGATCTTTACAATGCAAGAAGTACATAGACCTAGTTAAAGGTCAGACCCTATTAGGAGTCTTTTACAAGTAACCCTGTTAGGGGTGAGGACTCACTATCCAAAAGCTCACTGCTAGAATGATGAAGGCTACAACCTTCAGTAGAAAAAATATAAACTATATTTGATAGATGAACTGTTTAAGTAGACATGTTGTCTTGATCAGTTCTAGTGTATTGTATACTTCCACTTCTGCTTCACATAGATCTTTTCTTGATGAATGAAATGTCTCTACTATCCCAAAACTACAAACATTCTTTCCTGCACTTCTTCTATCTTTATTCTTTTCATTCACACTTGGCGTTCATCAAATGACTTACTATAAGTATCTTCTGCAGAGGATGTGATCTTTGTCGGCTCTAGGAGTCCCTTTTTTACTTCTTTAGTCAGCCAAATCATGCATGCAACTTGATTAGAAGCACGCAACTCATACTGAATAGATGCGACGCTTCACAAAGTCAGCTTCATAAAATTAACTCCAAATCCATGATTATGATCGAACATGTTTGGTGCCTTTAGATAGTTATCTTTAACTCATAACTAAACATGAATACAAACACGCATATCCCAAAGATAGGTGCAACTCAATCAATAATGTAATTACGTCGGCTCTTCACAGATAGTCTTCAATCTCAGTAACTATCATAACTGATTAGCATAACTTAACTGAAACTTCATATCTGACTCTGTGTGAATGCACATAGCATCTAGAAAATGTATACTTCATGGAAATGAACACGCATGGATCTAGAACATTTGTATGGATAATTGCATATAGAACATTGTTGTATATTATATGTTGTTATCAATGGCAAAACATACAGTCAATTATTTGCACAGAAGCAAATCTCCAACATTTCCTTCCAATCTTCTAGGATCCATTATGCTCTTAGCATGTATTTTGTTTTGAGTTTAATTGGTTATTATTTCTACATTCTATCCCTATAATTTTCTATTATGGTACATACTTCCTTCGCTCATAATCATTCATGGTATCTTTTCTAGGACATTTGTTTTGCGAAGATATCTCTTTGCTACAATATCTCTTGATATAATTTTATATATCCCTTGCTTTCATTCCTAGGAGGCAAGATATTTTCCTTCTTCCTCTATTTAAGGATCTACTTCCTTAGCTTATTGGCATTTTTTTATCATACAACATTATTTCCTTATAAAGATTTATCTTTTTGGCTATGGATACCCTCTTATATAAGAGGTGATTATCCTAGACCATCACCGCTTCTTTATTTTTCAAAGTATGTTCTTTATAAAATCTTGCCCTTTCTTTGGGGTTAGATTTTGATTCCTTCATTCCAAGATTCCTCTTCCTCTTGATTGTAGGGGGCTTGATGATCGAATCTTGGGTCCCTCTTTTCTTTAGAAGATGATATTTTATCCTAATAACTCCTCTACGGTGGGGGTCTTGATGATAAGATCTCTTCCTCTTGGAGGATCCTTTTTCCATATGTGACATATCTATTTCATGATTATCTATGCTCTTAGAGGTAAGGGTCAATACTCTTTGTTAAGGATATAGTGTAAATTGTTTTTAAACTAGATATCTCCTTACTTTGTGAAGTAGGTATCCTCTTTCTCTTCCTTATCCTTCCTAGTGGGTAGTCATGATAAGGAGGGGGACATATATAGGGTCTCCCTTATACTATAGTTTACAATAGTTTACATCTTACAACATGCTAAATCCTTGGAAGGTAACACACATAAGTTGCTAAATCCTGAAGAGACACGCATTTTTATTTTTTACTTTTGCTAAATCCTTAGAAGGTATCACACATAAGTTGCTAAATCAGAAGAAACACACATTTTTTTATTTATTTTTATTTTTTCTAAATCCTCGGAAGGTAATGCACATAAGTTGCTAAATCCTGAAGAGATATACATTTTACAATATGCTAAATCCTTGGAAGGTAACGCACATAAGTTGCTGAATCCGAAAAGACACACATTTTATATTCCATAGTGATACAAGAATGTGGAACTATGGATATTCCAAAAGACGTCAGAAGATGCATTACAATTACAAAGCATAGTTTATGGGTAAACCTGTTGGGCTCTCCCTCCTTGGCGATTCATGGTAAGGTGGGCATCTTACTAGGCGAGGTAATCACTTTCTCTTTTCTATCTTTCACTTTCATGCTAGTAGGATTAGAACATGAAGCTATGTTATCTATAGTGTTTCTCTTGTCTTGCTTATGCAATCATGTATGCTCTCTATGATTAATTTCTCTTTGCTTTCATATCTTTGTGCATGTATGTTGAGCTATAATACTTGGTTTGGGGGCTCATGTCCTTGACTAAGTGATTCTCTACCTCATTGCGATCCACTAGAGTCTTTCTTCTAACTTTATCGTGAACACGTTCAATTTCCATACTCCCGCTAAAGTGGGGGATTAATGTATCATCTTAAAATGGAAGCACTTCCATGTTAAGAACATTTAGCCCTCCTTAGGGGGTGTTTTTAACCACCATCATATTGTCCCCTCATTTCTGCACCTTCTCCTACTTCAGTGCTTGTTTAGGACCCTGATTGGGGCTCTCAGGGCACCATCCATCCCATCTAGCATATTTGAAGGCATTATAATTTTCCATTAGTATACTTAGAGAAAAACATGATCTGCACCATCGGTTTACTGTACACTAACAAACAGGGTAGAACACTATCCAATGATAAGGTTACCCGAAAAAAACTGTTAAGTGTTGTTCGATGACAAAAAGGTAAAAGATACCTGATGAGTAACAACAGTATTTCCCAACAGAACAACAAGGAGAGGAACTCGATAGATACAGGGAACCCAAAGAATAGTTCAGTCAAGGAACATCGACAGACTGCAAGTTCAAACTGACGACCAAGAACTAAAAATTAGTTGCATCCTACAAAAAGTGGATCTAACTTTCTATGTTAGATAAATCACTGAAGTTGTATTTATAACTTGTTGATTTTATTTTAAATCCATTACGTGCGGAGGAAGCAGTGTAATTGTTATTGTTTTAATTAGTTTTACTATTTTAAAACATGCAAACTAAAGATCAAGGTCAAGTTATAAACCTTGGTTCTGAGAGTTAACATTGTAATACATGAATTCCAAGATAGGTAAAATACTTGTATAAATAGGTGCTCAATCCATTGAGAAAAAGAGTTGATCAATGAAGAAAGTAGCCATGGAGAGCAACTAAAGACCAGACAGAGAATTCATGCAGAAGAACACAAACATAATCAAATTAGTTTTCAAGAATAGAACAAAGGCTACCGACAAGCAGAGAAAAGGTATTCATCAATCAATTAAGGTGATATTATTATTGTAAAAGCTTTAATGAATATGTAAATCAGCAATGGCAGATTACATACAGTTAGGTCAATATTTGTACTCATTCTAACAAGTGTAGTACACTAATGAAATCCTTTCAAGAAAGGTGGGCTTAACCATCCTATTGTAAATCTCAAAACTAAGTGCACACTTAAATTAGTGTTGCTAAAGCCCTTAACAAACTAGATCTTAACAGGTCTTCACCTTAATACTCTTAACAGGGTAGATCATCATAAGTGATCAAAATTGTAAGTCTTAACCGACTCCCTTCCATTCTGTAGATAGTGAAGTTTTGTGGGTGCCATCCCCACCGCAGTTTTTACTTCCTAACAGGATTTTTCTGTGATATCATATCTTGTGTTATGTGTTTATCAATTTCATGAATGTTTCTATGAATGGTTACTATTAAATATTGTGAACAAACAATATATACATAAGAAAGAATAACAGTAATGGTTGGTAAATCAGAATTGAAAGATTACTAATGATGAATTGAGTAAAGTGTTAAAAGTTTGTAAAGGTACTGATTCACCCCTCCACTCTCAGTACTACTTCCCATTAATTCCAACAATTGGTATCAGAGCTGAGTCTCTTCTTGAAAAGCTTAAAGGCTTAAGAGAAAAGATCTTACAATAGAGAAGTACAAACTTGATAAGAATATTGAAAACAAAAAGCTAAAGATAAAGATGTTCTATGAACAGTATAAAGAAGTGAGAATCAAGATGAGAGAGCTGCTAGATGAAAGAAAAGGTATGGCTATCTGGAACAATGAAAAAGTCTATCAAGAAGAAGAGATTCCAGATTTCTTTGAATCTTCAGGATCAAATGCAAGTAATACATCAGATATATCAGAAGAGAATGTCACAATCTAAAGGAGATCAATAAACATCTGACAAAGTGAATAAAGATGCTGCAAATTAGTCAAGAGACCCAAATGGTAAGAATGATTGATGTGATGAGTTCTGCCCGACATGCTGAAATAGAAAGAACTCTTGCTATTGATGATAGAAGGAAGATTACAGAGAAACTACAATAAAAGGAAATGGAAATTCAAAGACATGTTAAGCATCACCATGATCTCATAAATTAGATTATCCTTATGAGTCAGGAAGCAAATAGAATAAATATGGAACTCATTGAAAGAATATAGATTATCGATGAACTAAGAGAAGAAAATTAAAAGCTAAAGCATGAGGTTAGAATTCAGCAACAACATAATGAGATTATCAAAAAGGCTGAAGAAAGCAATAAAAGAATGGATGAATTTCTTGAAGGACAATGAAGAGTCAACAACAACAGTATAGGCTTTACCAAAAATGGAGAATCATCAAATCCAAGACTAAGAAAGCTAACATGAAAGCACTGTGGAAAGAAAGGACACACATCAAATGTATGCAGAGGTAAAATGAAGGTACTCCTAAATCTACACCTACATCTTCATTCATAGGATTCTGTTATAAATGTAACAAGAAAGGACATAAGGCCTATGAATGCAAGAGCAAGATAGAAAAGCCAAAGAAGGAAACCTACATGGACAAATACTGTCCTACATGCAAGATGAATGGGTGATAAGGCCAAATTATGCCTTTATTTTGTATAAATTTAAAATACTCTGTTCTAGTTTTTGACAAAACATTTGAGAGCCTAGCTAGTCAAAACTTGTGATAAAAGTCCAGATAGAACTGTTAAACCATGGGTAGATGTTTTGACATACTTTGCTAATATTATACATATAATGCAGTATTTCATAAAACCATCAGAATATATCTTCTAACATCTAGATATTTAATTTGATTAAGTTTGTTGTATGAATATTTCCACATCATAACTAACTTGACAGGAGAGAAAGTGGTTGGAGAGTGGTCGACAGTATTCAAGAAAGACCATTGAGGACCAGCTACAGCGAGAGTGATCGTTACAACACCAAGAAACATGGCTGCTACAATGGAGCCATTATTCTAGGATGCGGGGATGTAGTGCGCCTATATTCCCTCTACACTTTAGTATGTTGAATTGGTCATCCGAGTTTCATTACCCACACCGCGAGCTGTTGTATTTCCATATTCTTCTCTGACATGTTTTCAGCAAGATGGTTTTCCTTTCTATTTTGTAATAATGTTTGATCCTCTATATATAGGGATTGAACCGATAGTTTGAAGTTAGATAGAAATTAGAGGAAAGGTTTTTGGAAGAATACTGTTGTATTTTCACAGCAATCTATTTCCAGTTCCATGTCTTGTTTCTATGTAATGAGTTTTTGAAATACAATGAAATAGTTCTTGGTTTACATTCTGTGTTAAGAGATTAGAAAAATCTGACCAAGGGGGCCCACTTGGGAGGTGGATTAGGTTAGAATAGAATAGATTTCATTTACATCATTCCCAGCATTTCAGATAGAAGTTACAATTTCTTCCTGCAGCATCGTACCTTGTGAGTGTTCCTGCAACATCTGCAAGAATAGTTATAATGGATGTTCTAGGCTGAAAGTATAGGTTTAAGTAGGGTTAGCAATTTCTAGCATTCATTTCAGTAAGGAGATAAATGTATTATTTTCCTACAGCACTAGTGTAGGTTTCTTTTATGCATTTTTACCTTCCTGCAGCATAAGCATAATGACTCCTTAAGGAACCTAGTGCACATATAGTGCCGACCATTTCAAGTATATGTCCCTAGGTTGACAAGTTAAATGCACCTCATAATGGGAGAAGTATTCCTTAGAATCTATATCAATGATGGAAGCTTTCCACTTTGACAACCACAGAGGAGAATAAATCTAGCACTGAGAGAAATAGTTAAAACAGAGTTACAGAAGTTGTTGGATGCTGGATTCATCTACCCAATCTCTGACAACAAGTGGGTATCACCATTGGTAATAGTACCTAACAAAGGAGGTAAATGGCATATATGTGTGAATTATAGAGAATTAAATAACGCTACAAAGAAGGACCATTTTCCTTTACCTTTCATTGACCAAGTATTGGATAATTTGGCTGGAAAGAAATATTTCTCCTTTCTAGATGGAAACAGTAGTTACAATCAGATAAGCATTGCCCCTGAAGATCAAGAAAAGACCACATTCACATGCCCTTGGGGCACATATGCCTATTCAGTATTACCATTTGGATTATGCAATGCACCGGCTACCTTTCAAAGAGCTGTGATCAGCATCTTTGCTGATATATCCCATGATTGCATGGAAATCTACATGGACGACTTCACTACATTTGGTGTCACATTTGAGGAAGCTCTAAAGAACTTGGAGAAAGTACTAATTAGATACGAGGAACACAACTTGTCTCTCAATAGTGAAAAGTGTTTTTTGATGATGCAGGAAGGAGTGGTGTTGGGACATTTTATCTCTGAAGCTGGAATCCAAGTAGACCCTGCGAAGATAGAGGTAATTCTCACACTCCCTATTCATACTAAGAAAAAAGAAGTCAGATCTTTCCTAGGTCACACTGGCTATTATAGGAGGTTTATCCAAAACTTTAGTCAAATAGCTAGTCCTCTGTACAACTTACTTACCAAAGAAGCTAAATTTTCTTGGACAAAAGAATGTGATGAATCCTTCCTGCAGCTCAAGTCACTTTTGACAACTGCACCAGTACTTAGGGGTCCTGACTAGACATTTCCATTTCACATTCATACAGATGCTTCAGACTATGTTGTAGGCGCTGTCTTAGGACAAAAGGATAAAAACCTTGAAAATGCAATCTATTATATCAGTAAGAGTCTACATGGACCAGGATTAAACTATACAATCACCGAGAAAGAATTGCTAGCAGTAGTTTATGCCCTGAACAAATTTTGCCATTATGTAACTGGTTATCCTATCTTTGTTCATATTGACCATGCAAAGATTAAGTATCTCATGAAAAAACTTGCCATCACAGGCAGGTTAGCAAGATGGCTTCTTCTATTGCAGGAATTTGACATAACAATCATTGTAGAGCCAGGAAAAGCAAACGTGGTAGCTGATAATTTATCCAGAATTCATCATACTGAAGAAGATACCACTTTGATAGATGATGCATTCCCAGATGAACATTTGTTTCATATTTCTATCCAGAATCCATGGTTTATAGATATAGCTAATTACCTAGTAGCTAACAAGATGCCAACACACTTCTCTTATAAGGATAAGAAGCTGCTTGTAGAGAAAAGCTTCCATTTCTCCTGGATTGATAGCACATTATTTTACACTGGACCTGACCAAGTCATGAGAAGATGCATGAGAGAAGATGAGACATTGACATTCTTCATGCATGTCATAATAAACCATGTGGAGGGCACTTTGTAGCCAAAATAACAGCACAAAAGATTTTAACAATTGGCTACTACTGGCCTACACTTCACAAAGATACATCAAGATATACAAGGAAGTGTGACAAATGTCAAAGAATGGGCCGACCAACAAAATCAGATGAAATTTGCTTAAACCCACAGGTGGTGGTAACCCCATTTGATAAATGGGGCATGGATTTTATTGGCCCAATAGACCATCCATCTAATGGGAAGTCATACACTCTGGTGTGCACAGATTACCTAACCAAATGGGTTGAAGTTAGAGCAATGAAACATGCCAGAGATCATAAAGTTGCTGAATTTCTATATGAAGAAATTTTTACTAGATATGGCATGCCAAGAGAACTTGTTACTGATCAAGGCACACAATTCACTTCCAATCTGATAACAGAGCTCATGAAGGAATATAATATCAAGCATCAGAAATCAAGCCCCTATCACCCCCAAGCCAATGGAAAAGCAGAAGTAACAAATTGGAAAATAGAAGCAATCTTAACAAAGACAGTTCATTTGCATTGTAGAGATTGAAGCAGCAGAATATCAGAAGCCATCTGGGCGTATAGAACAACATGGAAGAAAACCATAGGGTTCACTCCATTTGAACTTTTATATGGCAAAATAGCAATGCTACCGATTGAGTTTGAGCACAAAACACTAAGAACAACATTGGAGTTGAATATTGATCTTCCTGCAGCACAAATAGAGCACTTGTTGCATCTCTATTCTTTGGATGAAATGTGCAAGTCTGCCCTGCAGCACACAAAAATTGTCCAACAATAAAGAAAATAGTGGCATGATACCCATATTAAGAATAAGCAGTTCAAAGTTGGAGATTGGGCATTGTTATATGATTCAAGATTCCAGGAGATACTAGGCAAGCTGCAGACACGATGGCTAGGTCCATATGAAATAAGCCATGTATTTACAAATGGAGCAGTCCAGTTGACCACAATTGACCCTGTACACTTCAAGCTACTCGTCAATGGACATAGACTAAAGTTGTATCACCAACCATAGATGAAAGAAGACTTCCTACGACAATTCAAGAAGCCAATTTTAAAGGATCAACAGGTAACACTTCCTACAGCAGAGGGTGTCAACCTTCTTCCTGCAGCTCTTTGATAAGTATTCCTTCAAAGCATGTTCATAATAAACACTTTATGTTCACATAGAGTTCAAATTATTCATTCACTTTCTATATTCTTCTTTTTCAACCCACTTCATTGCTTAATCTTCCATCCACCCACATTCCACGTCATCCTATGCTTTCAATAAAAAGATCGTGTGCTGACACATGCTGGCGCCGTCATTCCACTCTAGCCAAATCTTTCCTAGCATGTGTGATGATCAATTAATAGGTACAAGCTTTTCAAATTTATTTCCATTTTTAGCACATGTATTTAGTTGGTTATATCAAATACTGCAATAAATATATCGTTGCCACCTTCAATCCAGTTCCATACCTTCTGCCAAGTCTGACAAGTGAGGACACTTGTCAATATTTTGTAGGGGGTAGGGAAGTGTGCCAATTTCAAAAAATGTCATTTCTATTTACTCATTAGAGATTCTCAAATCCTAAAATATGTACTTCAGCTTTGCCTTAATTAAAATCTAGCTGCCGTATCACACAAGTGTCAAGTGTCATACCTTTTATTCTGAATAAACCCCTAACTATCAGACTAGATGTGACCTTGTATTAAAACCTGCTCTCACATGAACATTTATGATTCATTCTATTAAAATACATTATTATTTTTCATATCAAGAAACCAGAAGAGTTTGAAAGAGGGTCTGTGGGTTTACAGAAAGTAGTCTAAAATTTAAAAAGAAGCAGAGTAGAGGTTAAGCAGAGCAGAGGTTAAATAGAGCAAAGGTTCAATTTGGTAAAGCACAAATGGGAGGTCAATTGTAGTGGCATGAACTAGTGGTTCATGGTATTTTAATAGCTGACATTGAGGCCGTAAGAAGATTCAATGCTTGTAGATGGCTGGACTATTTCTTAAAATTGACAGAGTTCAATGATGAAGCTATAGTAGAATTTGCAAACACCTTTGAGGAAGGCCAAGAGACGGTATGGGGGTTGACAGTTGTTGCAATAGAGGAGAGAATAGTAGAAGTAACCAATTTTCTTGTAGCAGGGGAACACTACCCCAATGTCCATGATGCCAGGTCAGCCAGGGCACAATTCACCCTACCAGGAGACCCTCCATTGGAGATCACTAAGTAGGGATGCAAAAGGATGTCCATTCCATCACCATACTAGAAATTGGCTATGCACATTATAAGATATTTCATTTGTGAGGGAAAATTCTCTAATTTATATGCACATCATTTTAAGATGCTTAGTTATATACGACATAATATTCCAGTGAATGCACCCAATTTTCTTTTTAATATGCTGTGCATTAGTGCCGAAGAGACCCAAAAAGGTAAAGACAACTCTGTTACTCACCATGCCTTGATAAAATTACTCTTAGAAAGATCTCTTAGGGATGCTTCCCCTATGACATGGGCAGATTTTTTCCATCATAAAACCCTTTAGCCTCAAATTTACCCTAATGTGCAAATCAACCAAGACAATGCAGCTTCCTCTGACCCAGTTGCCGAGCAAAATACCCAAGGGGCAGAACCTAAAAATTTACAAGAAAATGTGCCTCTAACCACTCACATGAGAAATATACCTACTGCCACCAGAACAAAGGGAAAATGTAAGTTGGAAGGAGAAACTTCAGTTCCTACAGCTGAACCACGAAACCCTCAAGTTTCAAGAAAGAAGAAAATGAAATCAGTTCCTGCAGCTACTACTCCTACAGCCACTATTCCTGCAGCAAAGGAAACAAAAAGGGATAGTAAGAAAAAGACCATAAAAGTCAAGGAAATCCCTATGAGAAGGAGCTCTAGGATGAGAGGGAAGATTCCTAAAGTGCCCACCAAAAGCCAGCCCTCTTCCCCCAAGCAATTTAGAGAGGAAACTCCTATCCATGTTGTTCCCGATGACTCTCCCAGCCAGCCTGAGATGCCTGACATTCCTCAAAATATGGAAGAGGAATGTGGTGATGAACCAAACATATGTCAGAACAACCCAGGAATTAGCCATCAAGATGTTCCAACTCGTGAGGAAGAAACCCTTATAGCTCACCATCCGGCTTGTGCAAGAAATGCTTTAGTTCCCTACAAACGAACTTGGTTGATAAACTTCCTAGAGCAGTCATATAGAGAGTAGGGGAAGAAGGATAATCAGGATGGAAACAGTGATTCAATTACCCTACAAAAACTTATCTTCCACTTATATAATAATCATGTAATAACAACCACTCTATGGGGGGAAGAAAAGAAGAAATTGCAGAAAGAAATAACAGAACAAAGAGAGGAAATTGTAGACTTGAAAGATCAGTTGGCAAAATAGAAACAGAGAATGGAACATGCCCTTAGACTGACTGACCAGGTAATTGCTTGTAGACCTCCACCTAGGGTCTATACTATATGTCTAAAAGAATAATTCCTTCTATTTCAGTTAATGATGACTCTCAAAGATGTAAATGCAGAGTTTAAGTTAGCCCAAGAATTCTATGGTTTATACCAGACACTTCCATCTTGGTAGAAAAACCTACTCTGTGAGTTATACGTGCATAATTTCATCATCCCCGTAGAGAATGAATGGAATCCCCTACCTTACATAGGGGATATACACCTAAGGGCTCTGATGTCATGGATGCATAATGAAGCCAACTATGATAGACAATTGGAAAATTACAAAGAACTTGAGAAAATAGAACCCCTGCCATTAAGAGAAGAAAGCAGTCAACCAGAAGTATTCCTGAGGGATTGGTTTAGAATAACATATGGGAATGTCAAGAAGGAAATCAGGGATAAAATTTTTAAACTCAGAGTAGATGTGTACACAGAATATGACAGCATGTCCTATTTTGTCTTCCAAAGAGCCTTAACCGGTGCCAAAAGTAGATGGGGCAGATTATCAGAGGTATTCAAAAGATTAGAACCACACAACCCCATTAACCTTGAAGCAGCTATTCACCGGGCACCAAAATACATAGCACTTGGTAGGCAAATTAGATAGGAGCTCTGGTGTGTGCTCACAATGCAGCTGCCCATGCTCCTTTGGCCTTTGTATGATATCAACACTGCCAAACTTGACAGGCTGCAGGAAGATCATAGAAGGGAAGTTTGGGAAAGAACGAGGGGATTCTACTACTCATTTAAGAGCTAGAGGTGAGGAAGAACTTAAGTTGGTGACTATAGGTCATTTGCTCGAAGGTGCAATGCTTGAGGACAAGCATTTGATTAACCAAGGGGTAGATGATAAGGCCAAATTATGCCTTTATTTTGTATAACTTTAAAATACTCTGTTCTAGTTTTTGACAAAACATTTGAGAGCCTAGCTAGTCAAAACTTGTGATAAAATTCCAGATAGAACTGTGAAACCATGGGTAGATGTTTTGACATACTTTGCTAATATTATACATATAATGCAGTAGTTCATAAAACCATCAGAATATATGTTCTAACATCTGGATATTTAATTTGATTAAGTTTGTTGCATGAATATTTCCGCATCATAACTAACTTGACAGGAGAGAAAGCGGCTGGAGAGTGGTCGACAGTATTCAAGAAAGACCGTTGAGGACCAACTACGGTGGGAGTGATCATTACAAAACCATGAAACATGGCTCCTATAATGGAGCCATTATTCCAGGACACGGGGATGTAGTGCACCTATATTCCCTCTACACTTTAGTATGTTGAATTGGTCATCCAAGTTTCATTACCCACACTGCGGGCTATTGTATTTCCATATTCTTCTTCGACATGTTTTCAGCAAGATGGTTTTCCTTTCTATTTTGTAATAATGTTTGATCCTCTATATATAGGGATTGGACCGATAGTTTGAAGTTAGATAGAAATCAGAGGAAAGGTTTTTGGAAGAATACTGTTGTATTTTCATAGCAATCTATTTCCAGTTCCATGTCTTGTTTCTATGTAATGAGTTTTTGAAATACAATGAAATATTTCTTGGTTTACATTTTGTGTTAATAGATTAGTAGAAGCCGACCAAGGGGGCCCACTTGGGAGGTGGATTAGGTTAGAATAGAATAGATTTCATTTACAACATTCCCAGCATTTCAGATAGAAGTTACAATTTCTTCCTGCAGTATCGTACCTTGTGAGTGTTCCTGCAGCATCTGCAAGAATAGTTATAATGGATGTTCTAGGCTGAAAGTATAGGTTTAAGTAGGGTTAGCAATTTATAGCATTCATTTTAATAAGGAGATAAATGTATTATTTTTCTATAGCACTAGTTTAGGTTTCTTTTATGCATTTTTACCTTCCTGCAGCATAAGCACAATGACTCCTTAAGGAACCTAGTGCACATATAGTGCCGACCATTTCAAGTATACATGCCTAGGTTGACAAGTTAAATGCACCTCATAATGGGAGAAGTAGTCCTTAGATTGAGTAAACCAATCCTAAGAAAGGCCTTGAGCATGATTATTCCACACCTATTGTGAGGAAGTTCAATGGGCACACATATGAATAATTCTGGAAAAGGAAAAGGCAAGCATGGAAGCCAAAAAGGAAAGAAGTTCCTTATCAACCAGAGAGAATCGGTAATCAATATGTATGGGATTACAAAACTTGGACAAACTATACAACATGTGGAAGATATGGTCACATTGCTACAAACTGCATGAGAGCATGGACCAAAAGGTCTAGAGGCTGGTCAAACTCCGGAATGGCATGGTTACACTGTCATAAAGTTGGTCACCTCAAGAAAGATTGCAAGGACCAATTGACAGAAACAAGAACATATCCTAATGGAAACACCATTGAAGATATCCAAAGGGCAAGAGAAAAAATGTGGATAAAAGCTTCAAACAATGATGAAGCTGGGCCAAGCAATGCAAGTGGTGAAACCCCATCCAATGGATTCGATGACACCACCAACTCTGCTTGAGCTAAACAAGTATGGAACTGAACTATACCAAGTTATATTTTGTATCAGTTCCATTATACAAATTGATAGATAGTCAAAATCCACATAATCCAAAGATGCATACTACTTTACTTGTTACTAATCTAAGAATGCAACACCATTGGTAAACACTTACCAAAAATCATCGGTAAACATAATAATGAGTTGTTTACACTTACCAGAAATTGTCGGTCAACTAGTAACCTGACGCCCATCGGTAAGAAAGCAAAGTTCAGAAGTTGCCGTAACAAAATACCAATATCCATCGGTAAAAATGAAATAGTTAACAACTGCCCTAAAGCATCATGTCTTCACCGACAATGATTTGAAATATCCTCTCGACAAAACCCATCTTCATGTCTTGATGAGTTGTTGAGCATTTATTACAAATACTTAGATCAAAAAGTCTATAAATAGTCGACGGGATAACTTCATTTTTCACCCATAATTTGAAGAGAAAGCATAGATAAAACCAAGTGATTAAGGAGCTGAAAGTAGAAGCGTCTCCAGATCAATTCAGCACATAGGAAACAAATTCTTCATCACTATTGTGAATTGAAGTACCAAAGGCACCAAAAGATCTCTGTCATTATTTTGTCAAGAAAGCCCTAATTTTGAGAAAACCCTAAATACTTGAAATACAATGGCAACCACATCTAGAACCACTAAGTTGAAGAATGAGAAGAAGAATATGGTGAAACTAATCAAAAATAGCACATGTGTAGAACCAAAGTATAAAATTTATCCAGAGATTGCATCAAAACCCGATGAAGCTGATACATTTTAAAAAATTATGCCTAGGGTTTTTCTCATAGAAGACATTAGGTCTTATATTCACTCCAAGATCGCAGAAATAGGTGATCTTGAAATGGATGAAGCTTTTAAGAAGCTATGTGATGCTAAAGGAAAATTGAAATAAGAACACAAATACTTGGAGGTCAAAGGGTTAACCAATGCCCTACATTTCCCAAGGGAATTTAAAACAGAATGGATTAGGTTAATCTTGAGCAGGATGCATGACAGAAAACTATGGCTAGACTAACCCAAACAAATAACTAAGGATGTTCTTCATGCTGTCACTGGTTATCCGATAACTGAAAATCCTAGGGAACACAAGCATCCATCCATGAAAGAAGTTACAAAACTCACCAATGCAGAAGGAGACAACAGAGGTCTCAAAGTGAACACAATCACCGACTAAGAGCTAAAATTTGGTGCATGTGTTATTAGTTACAAAATATTTCAAGCTAGAAGAATGAACAAAATTTCTACAACAGTAGTAAGCACAACTTACAAGATTGTAACAAAAGGAATTTAGATGGATCTATGTGAGATCCTATTGAAACAACTTGATGAAAATATGATCAAAATCAAGTCTGCAAAGAGAAACACATGTAAGTTTGGATCACTTATCATGTGTACATTTTTCTACTTTCAAGAATACTTTCCTTCATTAGGAAAAGTTGTATGGGACACTACCAAACCGGTAACCCTATAGATTAGTGAACTGACTAAGCCACTAGGAGAAAAATTTGAGTCTGTTATGTCTGCATACTTCCTTGAGTTCAAGGAAAAGATGATGGAAAGAACTAGGATTCCTGAACAACTAGTTGAAAAACACAAAGATGAGATATGTTTCATGGTAGACACAAACTACACACATATCAAACCAGTTGTACCAAGAATAGCTTGGTTAGCACCATTGGACTATGAGATCAATATTGATCTAGCTACAAGTGCAATTGAGGCACTAATCAATGAACCCATTGATAAGAAACAACCAAGGTTTGGAACATATGAGGAGGCCAAATCTAAAATAAAACAAGGCCTAGAAGTGAAGAAGACTATAAACAAGAAGGATAAAATGGTTAAGAATCTCAAGAAGATTCTATTGGTCTTAGAGGACAAGCAAGATCAACAAGAGGAAACTGATGAACAGGTCACCATCGGTGAAGAACTAGAAGAAAATGAATCAGACACAAAGGCTACTAAATCTAATACACCTCCATCTTCACCTCCTGCCAAGAAGCAAAGAACATGAAGTAAAAATGCTACTACCAATACCACACCACTTAAGAAAGGTCAAGTAAGGACCTATATGAGGAAGCAACCAGCTAAAAGAACAAAACAACAACCTGTCATAACCACACCACCAAACAAAAGAAAAAGGTTTGTTAGGACAAAGGTTGACTTGGATGACACCAAAGATGATGAGCCATATGTAGTAAAGAAGAACTTTAGAAATCAAATGGTAGATGAAGCTGCAAAATCAATTGCTACTCATGGCACAATGACTGATAAAAATACCAGACAATGGGATACACTGAATCCATAGAATCAGAATAAAATACAAGAGGCAGTCATAAAATCAATGATCAAGAACAAGTATGCCCCTACTGAATTTGTAAGTCAAATACCTGAAGAGTTAGGTAAAAGGGTATACCAACAGTGGTCATATGCCTTGCAAAAAGGAAGAGAATCAAGAGAAAGAGTTCTTGTGAGACTAATGCCTCCTAAATCCAAAGTTGAAGAGATAACAGAAGTACTAAAGAAACACTCAAGTAAATTTGTAGCCAAAATAAGGACTTACAAAGTAATAGAGAACAAGTTTATAGAATTGGATTCAATGATAAAAACCAAATGGAGACAACTCCTGGATCTATCGGCAGAGTCAACAAGTATTGAGAAGCAATTACTTCTCACAAACACACCTCACAAAGAGGCAAAGATAGATAATGCAAGTCTTCAGCATATTGATTTGGACAATCAAGAAAGTGATGATGAGCCTATTAACCTAGATATAGGCATGGATGAAAATATCCAAGATATCACTCATTATTATTCTGAAAATGATCCAAAGAAGAAAGATGATGTAATATTTATCTGATGTGAGTGTTCTAAATGGCTTGCTTGCACAATCTCCCAAGAAGATCTTCTTTATCTTCTTCAAGGATCCTAATCTCCTCTAGGTCATTATTAGGTTTAGATCATTAACTAAGTCCTAATCCTACTCATCTTTAAGAGTCTCCACTTTGTGCTTCACCTTTGAAAGACTAACACCCTAGTAGTTACTTCACTTCTTCACTTCTCCTACTTACACTTAGAAGTGTCTAAGTGCCAATTTCCACTCTAACACTCATGAATCACTTGCAGGGGTGTCCACCACCATGTAGAAATTGCATTTGATCACATTTGAATCCATCTTAAGGGATCTCATACCCCTTTTCAATCGAGTCCAAGTTTTTGTCTTCAGGAGGCCTAATTGAGCTTACTCCCTTGTAGCCCTTGTTAGTGTGTTTTCCTTAGTTCTTTCAAAACTTTTCCAAAGAACTTGAAAATATAAGACCATATCCAAGTACCCTTTTCCATTTCATAAATTATTTTGTAGGTTTGAGTTTCATAAGTCCTCCGTACATAGGATTCCTACAAACTAGGGTCAATAGAGCTAATAGGCCTAATTTCTAGGACAGTCTGCAACACTATGCAAAAAATGTTTAAAACTTGGTCTCCATGATTGGTATGAACTCAACCATCTCAAGATGTTAAGGTAACACTAAAACCTAATTGGAAATATACTTTGACCGTACATTACTTCACTACCCTGCATGTGAATGCTCATTGTTTCACCTCCAAACCACTAACCGGACAGTGCATGCTCACCTAGGGCCTGGATATAAAAATAGAAAATTGACTTTCCCTGACTCCTAACTCTACACATATGTACACTAAGGACTCCCATAACATATTCATCTACCCTTAGGTGTTTCCCATGGTTAGATTTCATGGGGGAGCCATGACTTGACTGACTGATCAAGACAGGACCAGTGAGTCTCCTAAACACAAAACAATTTGAACTAGACCTTAAACTACCTTAGAATGACTAACTTACTGAATGTACAATGTAAAAAACTGTCTTAAGAAAACCAAACAATCATCATATCGAAGCTTTCAATCCATACAATGGCACTATTTTAATGAAATGCTTGGGATTCTCAGAAAACCAAAATTTTAGAGCTCTATTCCAAGTTCACACTTGTTACAATGACTAACTAACTTGATGATTTGAGTATTTTCATGATTGGATGCCTTCTTCCTTCATTCTAGGCATTTTTGGTCAATTTCCCACTCCTAGTTTCAAGGAGAATCCAAGGTAATGGTGTTGCATGCAACATTTGCAATAATTGCAAATGTTGTCATGGCAACAATTTAGCAACTTTTGGCATGTTTGCCATTATGCCTTCTCCCTAAATTTTAGGACCTCTAACCTCTTTTTTTTGAGGATCTAAGATCATTTAAGGCTCCAAATCATCTCTATGTCCACATTTATGAGGTTAGGATACATTCATGACTCAAATCCATGAATTAGCAACTAAGCCTATTAAAATGAACAACTAAAAACAATGGCTATTGTTGTGACCTTAGTCCTAATGACTAACTCACTTAGCCTACATGGAAATGACCTACTAAGGTCTAAACACAAACTAACCTATCTTGACTTGGCCAATGTCAAGTAAAAGCCAAAATGAAAACAACTTGGAGGTTAGCCTAGGTGTGCTCCTACACCATCCTCCCCAAAACACAAAGTTCAATCCACCCTTGGATTGAGGATGCTTGGATCAATCCCCATCTTGTTGAACTCTAATTCTTTGACCCATACTACATCAACATTGATTTGATCAAGCCTTTTGATCAAGTGCTCCTTATACTCTTTTGTTTTAGTCTTCTTGTATACTCTTGTATCCAATATGCTATCAGCTCCTATGACTATAGCAGAGGGTAATTGTAGATCTTCCACATCTCTGATAACTTCTTGGAGACTCTGATCCATGTCTTTCTATGGTCCTTTGTAATGGACTAAGTTTGCAATGTTGAAAATAGGTGATAGTCCACTATCTTCTGGGAGCTCAACTTTGAATGCATTTTCACCATACTTAGCCAAGATAGGACAGGGGCCTATCCTCCTCATCTGAAATTTGTGAGGGACTCCTTTCTGAAGTCTTGATTTGTTTAGATGGATCATGACTAAGTATCCCACATTAAATTGAACTTGTCTTCTACCCTCATCAACCCTTGCTTTATGTTTTAAGGTGTTCTCTGTCAAGGTTTTCCGGACTATATCATGTATTTCTTGCATGGCACAAGAAAATTCATCTGCATATCCACTTTCCTTCACTCCATCCTTCAAGTCTCTCAACTCATAAACTCCTCTAGGATGCAATCCATATATTATTTCAAAGGAGCTCTTCCCTGTTGATCTATTTATGGTGTCATTGTAGGCATACTCAGCCTATCCAATCAGTTGATCCCATTGCTGTCCATACTCCTTTTTCAAGCATCTTAGTAGATTTCAAAGGCTTCTATTTACCACTTTGGTCTGACCATCAGGTTGGGGATGGTAGGCAGACCCAAAGGATAAAATAGTGCCTAATCTTTGCCAAAGAGTCTTCCAAAAATGACTCATAAATTTAGTGTCTCTATCAGACATAATGCTCTTAGGTTGCCCATGGATTCTTACTATCTCTTTGAAGAAGAGAGAGGCTATTTTGATGGCATCATTAGTGGTCTTACATGGCACAAAGTGAGCCATTTTACTAAACCTATCCACAACTACATAAACACTATCCATGCCTTATCTTGTTTTGGGTAACCCAACTACACAATCCATGCTCAAGCAATCCCAAGGCCTAGTAGGAATGGGTAGTGGTTGGTAAAGGCCAACATTTGAAGAATTTCCCTTGGCTCTCTGACATACAATGCAATTCTCCACATACCTCTTAACATCAAGGTTCATTCTTGGCCAATAGTAGAACCTTTGAACAAGTTCTTGGGTCTTAGTGATCCAAAAGTGACCACTCAATGCACCATTGTGCTTTTCCTATATCATATTCTCCCTAATAGAGTCTCTAGGGACACATAACTAATTTCCCTTAAACAAAAGGCTACTTTGAAAAGTGTATTCAACATACTTGCTATGAAAATGGTTCTTGTATTCAGCACATACCTTGTAAATGTCTGCAAAGTCCTCATCTTCAGCATATAGATCCTTGAAGTGATCTATTCCCATGCTCTTCAACTAAATCTCTTGGATAGTGAGAACTCTTCTAGATAATGCATCTGCAACTTTATTGAGGACACCTTTCTTGTGTTTGATGTTAAAGGTGTAAGCCTAATTGAGCTTACTCCCTTGTAGCCCTTGTCAGTGTGTTTTTCTCAGTTCTTTCAAAACTTTTCCAAAGAACTTGAAAATCTAAGACCATATCCAAATACTCTTTTGCATTTCATAAAGGATTTTGTAGGTTTTAGTTTCATAAGTCCTCCGTACATAGGATTCCTACAAACTAGGGTCAATAGGGCTAATAGGCCTAATTTCTAGGACAGTCTGCAACACTATGCAAAACTTGTTTACAACTTGGTCTCCATGATTGGTATGAACTCAACCATCTCAAGATGTTAAGGTAACACTAAACCCTAACTAGAAATTTACTTTGACTGTACATTACTTCACTACCCTGCATGTGAATGCTCATTGTTTCACCTCCAAACCACTAACCAGACAGTGCATGCTCACCTAGGGCTTGGATCTAAAAATAGAAAATTGACTTTCCTTGACTCCTAACTCTACACATATGTACACTACTAACTCCCCTAACATATCCATCTACCCTTAGGTGTTTCCCATGGTTATATTTCATGGGAGAGCCATGACTTGACTGACTGGTCAGGACAGGACCAGTGAGTCTCCTAAACACAAAACAATTTGAACTAGACCTTAAAATACCTCAGAACAACTAAATTACTGAATGAACAATGTAAAAAACTATCTTAAGAACACCAAAAAATCATCAGATCAAAGCTTTCAATGCATAAAATGGCACTGTTTCAATGAAATGCTCGAGATTCTCAGAAAACCAGAATTGCAGAGCTCTATTCCAACTTCACACTTGTTACAATGACTAACTAACTTGATGATTCGAGTCTTTCCATGCATTAGATGCCTTCTTCCTTCATTATAGGCCTTTTTGGTCGATTCCCCACTCCTATTTTCAAGGAGAATCCAAGGCAATCATGTTGCATACAACATTTGCAATAATTGCAAATGTTGTCATGACAACAATTTAGCAACTTTTGGCATCTTTGCCATTATGCCTTCTCCCTACATTTTAGGACCTCTAACCTCTCAATTTTTAGGATCCAAGATCATTTAAGGCTCCAAAGCATCTCTATGTCCACATTTATGAGGTTAGGACACATTAATGACTCAAATCCATGAACTAGCAACTAAGCCTATTAAAATGAAAAACTACAAACAATGGCTATTGTTGTGACCTTAGTCCTAATGACTAACTCACTTAGCCTACATGGAAATGACCTACTAAGGTCTAAACACAAACTAACCTATCTTGACTTGGCTAATGTCAAGTGCAAGCCAAAATGAAAACAACTTGGAGGTTAGCCTAGGTGTGCTCCTGCACCATTATCACACTTAAGGATCAACAAAGCCATCAAGTACTGCAGACATCACATGGTAAGATAAATGACATTACTAATGAACAAGTGCAAGACACTTCAATCATGCACTCAAAAGTGCAAGACCCTATAGAAGATATACAAAAAGATGAGGATTTCACTGCTGACAAGGCACTAACTGACGAGCAGGACACCAATACTGACAAAGCCCAAGTCACAATTCAAACTAACATGCCTATCCTAATGAAGGAAATAAACATGCTAGAGGGAAATAATGGATCAACTGAAAAGGAAACAAGCACACCTAAAGACAAGGGTGATGAAGAAACCACAAGGACAATAGATACAACAACAAAGCAAGCTACAATCGATGATCAGAAAGATACATCTACTAATCAGAATAAGGAAGAAAATCAAAAGGAAATAGGGGACAAGCCTTCAGAGAAAGGTGAAGAAAGAAAGAAGGATGAGACAGAAAAGAAATCAGGAGCACATTCTATAGAAACACCCAAGGTTAACGAAGAGATGTCTTCACATAGCCAATAGGTGCCCATAGAGCAGAAGACACAAGATGCATCATCTACAAAACCTTCACCAAGCAATTAAGAATGAACAAATGAACTAGCTATGGTAGTTCATACATTTTCATCCGCTCAAATCTCAAAGAAGAAGAAAGGAAAGAATAAGAATCCAATAACTCTGGATGAAATTATTGAGATTCTATTATGTGATCCAAGGAAATTGGATGCAACAAAATTGAAAAAATATGCAAAGCTCTATGAAAGAAAAGGCATTCAAGACAAGCTGAAAAGAGCGGAAAACGAGGCTAAGGTACTAGAAGTAGCAAGAAATATACTTCAGCAAATTGTACCAGCCATAGATATTGATTAAAAAGCTCCAATGCTTGATCAATATGTTATACTCATATATGCAATAACATATCAGAATATCGATGTTGAGAAGGTTATGAAGAAAGACTTGAACAAAAGTATGAATTCAATCTCACAGAGAAAATTAGCCAGGAAGTGGCACTGAAAAAGGTCAAGCTATCTGAATTGGTAAGTATAATTGATCCAATTTTATCAGAAGCTATTACCTTAATCAAGAAATTGTGCACTTTAGATCTACTCACTTAGGATTATACTGATAAGATAGCAAAAATAGATGTTGATCTTAAGTCCACTGCACAAAATCTAGCCAACACAGAAGAAGCACTTAGATTGCACAATGAACAAATAATACAAGCTAGGAAACAAAGACATGACATTCAGTTTGCAGAGATGAAATACAAAGATGAGGTCAATGAGCTCCAAGTTAAGCTCTTACCGACACTTACACTCCTGCAACAAAATATGACACAGGCAAATACTCTATTTGCCACCCCTGAAATGTCTATCCTAGACGATATTTATGATATGCATGCAAGACTAGAGATGCAACACATGGCACTAGAACAGTTGAAAGAACAATGGGAGAAACTGATGGAAGATATCAAAATTACCCATTCTAACATTTTTGACACATTATAAGTTGCACATTTTTGTCACAATTTTGGCATATTGTAAGTTGTACATTTTTGTCATTAGTATAAAAAAAAAGGGGAATTTGATATGTACATCACCTCAGTTAAAAGGAGGAAATCATATGTATAGTGGAAGAAAGGGGAAATAATGTACATACAAAGAATAAATAGTATACATACACTATACCAATGCACATAGTAAGGGGGAGTCATATTAAGACAAGGATATAAACATGGTGTATACAATCCAAAAGAGTTTAGTATTATGCACATATCAGTTTTTGATACTAATGTCAAAGGGGGAGATTGAAGGCATTATATTTTTCCATTAGTATACTTAGAGAAAAACATGATCTGCACCATTGGTTTACTCTACACCGATAGATAGGGCACAACACTATCTGATGATAAGGTTACCCGACAAACACTGTTAAGTGTTTTCCGATGACAAAAAGGTAAAAGATACCCAACGAGTAACAACAGTGTTTCCTGATAGAACAACAAGGAGAGGAACCTGACAGATACATGGAACTCGATGAACATTTCAGTCAAGGAACACCAACAGACTGCAAATTCAAACCGACAACCAAGAAATGACAGTTAGTTACATCCCGCAAAAAGTGGATCTGATTTTTCACGTCAGATAAATCACTGAAGTTGTATTTATAACTTCTTGATTTTCTTTTAAATCCATTATGTGTGGAGGACGCAATGTAATTGTTATTGTTTTAATTAGTTTAAGTGTTTTAAAACATGCAAACTAAAGATCAAGGTCAAGTTGTAAACCTTGGATCTGAGAGTTAATATTATAATACATGAATTCCAAGATAGGTCAAATACTTGTATAAATAGGTGCTCAATCCATTGAGAAAAAGAGTTGATCAATGAATATAGTAGCCACAGAGAGAAACTAAAGACTAGACAAAGAATTCATGCAGAAGAACACAAACATAATCAAATCAGTTTTCAAGAATAGACCAGAGGCTACCGACAAGCAGAGAAAAGGTATTCATCAATCACTTAAGGTGATATTATTATTGTAAAAAATTTAATGGATCTATAAATCAGAAATAGAAGATTGCATATAGTCAGGTCAACATTTGTACTCATTCTAACAAGTGTAGTACATAAATGAAATCCTTTCAAGAAAGGTGGACTTAATCATCCTATTATAAATCTCAAAACTGAGTGCACACTTAAATCAGTGTTGCTAAAGCTCTTAATAGAGTAGATCTTAATAGGTCTTCACATTAATAATCTTAACATGGTAGATCATTAGAAGTGATCAAAATTGTAAGCCTTAACCAGCTCGCTTCCATTCTGCAGATAGTGAAGTTTTGTGGGTGTCATCCCCACCGCAGTTTTTACTTCCTAACAGGAGTTTTCTGTGATATCATATCTTGTGTTATGTGTTTATCAATTTCATGAATGTTTTTGTGAATGATTACTATTAAAGATTGTGAACAAACAATATATACATAAGAAAGAATAATAGTAATGGTTGGTAAATCAGAATTGAAAGATTACTAATGATGAATTGTGTAAAGTGTTAAAAGTTTGTAGAGGTACTGATTCACCCCTCCCCTCTTAGTACTACTTCCCATTAATTCCAAAAATATTTTCCAAGGGTTCTCACTCCCTGGGTCTAGAGCCACTGCGTAAGGGCCCTGATCATAATCCCATGAATCTTAACCTACTGGTGTTTTCTAAGGGCTTCCCTAGCGTGTGCAACTTGGGAAGCCATATAAATGCAACTAGGGTTGTTTTGAATTTCCAACTCTAAGGAATGATATTGATTGGTGAGGGATTTCTCAACAAACCTGAAGTATTTAGCCTTTTTTTGGCCAACAGTTTGCAAGATTCTTTTCAAAGAGTTCATGTTTTAGTTCCATCTAGCCACATGTGAGGAAGGGGACCTATTCTGAAGGTTGATAAATCTGATCAGATTAATGGTAGAGAGAACATCCTGATCCTGAAGGAGGGAGGTATTAAGGATAAACTTATTAGGCTTGGAGTCTTGGGCACTCACAAAATTTCTTACATAAATAAGAGCAATGATAGGGTGATGGTTAGAAAAAGTCACAGGCCAAACAAAAACAACACTACCTTGGGCATTAGGGAGGAAGGAAAAGTAGTCTTTATTAGCATAAAAATGATCCAGTCTAGAGTAGATTCTATTGGCACCCTTCTGGTAATTGCACCAAGTGTGCCACAGGGTGAAGGAGGAAAAGCCAAGATCCTCCATCAGATCAAACAGGGACTTAGAGAGCTTCAAACTACTCCAATGCACTCTTTTGGAGGTATTCCAAACAAAGGGCAAGCCATCATACTTATCAAAGCTATTCTCTATCATATTGAAATCTCCGAACAGAATCCAGGGGATGTCGGGCAGAGATCTAAACCAATCCTAAAGGACAATTCTATTCATGCAGTCATTAGGAGCATACACTGAACATATCCCAAAGTGAGTACCTTTAAGGTTGATAGAAATCTAAACAGCTCTATTGCAGGGGGAAATTCCCCTGTCAGTGATAAGATTAGCCCACCCAAGGTTGATAAGAAGCCCAACACCACTCTTACCTCTAGGGTGATTAGAGAAAATCTTAATGGCATCTTTCCAGATAAAATCAAGTATGGTCTCAAGGTGTAAAACCAATAGCTTTAAGTTCTTGTAACATTAAAAAATCAGTATCTTTATGCATATCAAAAACCTCATAATAATATACTTCTTGTCAGGCGACTCAAGCCCTCTCACATTCTAGGATATGCACTTCAGCATAAACATTAGCAAAATTAAGAGCTAATAGCAGCCTTGGAGCTGCAGGGGTTCAAGGTGAAATTAGGGTAGCTAGGAGGGGTCTCCCCCTTCTTTTTGTTCTTGGACCCAAGAGGTCTCCCATTCTTCTTAGTCATGGTAGTACAATCCATGGGTTCATCTTTCTTCTCACTTGGAGTGCTTCCAAGCTGAGGATCACTGATCTCACCTCCGTCGTAACATATGTGAGGGGTCATGTTGCTAGTTTCCATGCAAGATTCAAGAGATTTACTGAAAGAGGGGGAAGCATTAGAGAGCACCGCATTAGCAACCTTAGTGTTAGTAGGAATGACATGAATAACACAGGAGTCACCAAGCTCATGGAACACTTTTGGGGCAACATTCATGTAAATACTATTATCAACACCCACAGGTCATGAAAAAAGGGGTTCATAGCAGAGGAACCCAAAGGGGTTCCAAAACTACATGAGATTTTAGCAGGGCTAGACCCGGTGTCGATACCAATATTGCCATGACTGGAACCCTTAAAATTCTTGATCATAGACTTGACCTTAGAGAAATTCGAAGACTGAGACACATCCGAAGGGTGGGGTGAAGCATCAATTATAGGAGTATTATGTTTAATGCCAGATCTCATTTTTAGGTAATAGGACATTGCTTTGAAATCTAAGTCAACAATAAAATTAAAAATCATTCCCTTTTCATGTGGAATTTTATTTGAATTTTTTATCTGTAGAAGACACACACATACTCTATAGCATAGTGTGTAATTTTAAATTTGTTAAAATTCTATGTTCTTTTTCAATTTTAAGAAATTTCATATGATTTGTTATTCTAATAATATGTTTTAAAATAATATAATTTACACATTTAGTAGAATTATAAAATATTTTTAAATTTCAATGTTTAACTTTTAATTTTTACAATTAATTAAAAAATTAGTATTAACTATTTACAATTTATTCTTCTTCAAAAATAATATTAACTATTTATAATTTATACTATAATTTTACAAAAATAATATTAATTATTTATAATTTGTGAGCAACCTAATCAATAAAATTTTAACCAAATTTAATTTTCTTTTTGACATACCAAAAAATTTAGTGTTCGAAAGTTTCATATCAGCTATTATTAAAATATATTTTTATTTGTTAGCACCAGTGCATCAACATTCAAAATGTATTCTTATTAAATAATGTTTTGTTATAGATTTAAATAAAATAAATACTATTATTACATATTTTTATTGGAAAGGTATGTTTAACATGAGGAAAAAACCTATGTCTATATAATCCTACTCTCCTATGATCATTCTTTTATGTAATACCTATTAGAATAACTAAGATGGGGGAGGGGTGAATCAGTGGTGTTAACAATTATTCCAAAAGATTCAACCAAAAACTTTTCTCTTAAATATAATGCCTTTAGTTATCTTACAGTCCCAATTTCATCAAGATGTATGCCATAAATAATCTAAACAAATATAAACTACTCAGTAAGATATATTGTTTATCTTTTCTAGACTTTACCGAGTAGTAGCAAATAAACTTAGTGTTAACCGACCAATCCAGTTTCAATAATGTGTAAAACAAAATATCAATGCAATGAAACATATACACATTTGACAGATAGATTTTAACGTGGAAACCCAATATGGGAAAACCCACCTAGGACCGGTAACCCAAAATATTTTCACTCTTCTGAAGTGAGCTCGATGAAGAGCCAACCCTGTTAAAGGTTACAAAACACACTATTAAGTGTGACCTTGTTAGAGGATTTAAAACCAACAGTTTATCTTTTGACCTAGCACTCACTGTGTTGTCAAAAATAAAACCTTTCGATACTCTTGAGTATCTCAATACAATAAGGACTATTAAATCCCACTCGGTTAAGAGATTTTTTGAATCAATGATCAAACTGATACAGTAAATGATCTGTTCAAAATACAACTTTGATTTGCAAATATTCAAATATATTGTTAGTCCAATAATACCTCTTTGATCAATATATAAACTTCAGTTCCTTTTATTTCTTTCTTTATTCTTCTCGGTGAATGTTCTATCCTCTGTTGCTTGGTGTCTGTAGAATTCCTTGGCTCTGTTCTTCAACATGTATGATCATATCTGAATGAAGAGTTCTATCTTCACAAAAAAATATTTAGCATTCCTCTCTTTCATAATGAATTTATTTTCTCTTTATATAGACATGATTAGCCACTCAATCTACCTATTTTTATTATAGATCTCTTCTTGATCTGTAAAAATCACCATGATTTTCTTTATTTCGTAAAGCTCTCCTTTAGTTTTATTCCGTAAATCTCTCCTTGATAACTGTGAGTAAAACATGCTTTTAATCTCCTTCCTTGCTTAGTTTAACTGACCATTGATAATAAAACAATCAATCAATTAACCCCTAAATTGTAGCTCTACCAGCTAAGCAATTTTGTCATTCTTTAACTCTAGTTATGCTTGGTCATCAACTTTAGTTATGCTTGGTCATTAACTCTTGCTCGGTAACTTTTGTGCTTAGTATACACTATCACTCAGTGTATATAGACTTTTTATGTTTTAGCAACCACATAAACTTTGACTCTTCAGATCTTCAAGGTTATGACAATATGTGTATGAAAAATCAAACCATATCAAGTTGACATCACTGACAATACAATACATTAACTGATTTAATGTCTTGCATTCACTTTTGTAGCTTGGTGATCATCAACTTATCATCTTCAAACATTCAATCAGTTATATTTGATCAATCTATCCCTTTGGCATTGATGGAAACACAATATGAAATATGCAGTATAAAACATACCATAAAATACCAAACTTCATGATCTATAACCAATTCAAATATCTAAATCTTGGTAAGCTCTTCTAGCTCAGATTTAATATGTTTAATCACTAAAAAAGATGTTTAACATACAACTTTCCCTGTATATTTGATTCTGCTGCGTGCTCTCCCTTCTTCATTCCCTTCAATGGATAGGTGTAGCAATTTTGTCTTCTAATTATGTCTCTCCCTTTCTTTTAGAATCTCTTCTCCCTTTTTTGGATAGATATGTAGTGTTAACTCTCTCCAATCTTGTCCCTTTGATGGATGGTTATTGCATTGACACTAACCTTTAGATATTCTCTCCCTTTGTGTTGTAGAATCTCTTCTCCCTGATGGATATTTCATTGAATCTTTCTCTCCCTTTGACAATAATGCCAAAAAAATATATAGCTCTGTAGTAGCCAATAATATCTCTGGTGTGTGGTTTAGATAAGTACCTTTAGTGTACTAATATGTCATTCGAGTCCATATCTCAGCTTGCATCAACATGATTAATATTCAAATAGTGTGTAGGCTGATGTAACCTTCTAGTCAGCTTAGTGACTAGTACACAAGGGACGAACCCCTAGTCTATTCCTTAGGTATTCAAATATATCTTTTGGCAATGGTTTTGTGAATATGTCTGCTAGTTGTTCTTTAGATTGTACATATTCCAGTATTACTTGTTTCTCTTGTACTTGTTCCCTCAAGTAATGATACTTAATAGATATGTGTTTTGTCTTAGCATGCATCAAAGGGTTCTTTGAAATGTTTATAGCACTTGTATTATCACAATAGATAATTACTAGGTTAATAATTTCCTCATTCATACCTTTCAGCAATTGCTTGATCCATACAATGTTAGAGAAATTTCCAGTAGCATCTACATATTCTACTTCTGCAGTTGATTGAGATATGCATCCTTTCTTTTTACTTATCCATGTGACAAGTTCATCACCCATAAAGAATGCTCCTCCTATAGTGCTCTTTCTATTATCTATGTTTCCATCCCAATCAACATCAGTATAGACTTGTAGCTTAAATTTTCCTTCTTTATTGTACCACAAACCATAGTCTTTAGTATTCTTCAGATATCTCAAAATTCTTTTAACATCAGTCATGTATGATTCCTTAGGGTTAGTAGAGAATCTTGCAACTATACCAACTGCATGTGCTATATAAGGTCTAGTGTGTACAACATACATTAGTTTACCAATCATAGATCTGTATAAGGTGTGATTTACCTCAGTTGTCTTGTTTTATTTTGTTAATTTGCATCTAGTTTCCATAGGTGTTCTGACTGGTTGGAGTCCTCCATCTTGAATATCTTTAGAACTTCTTTGATGTACTTTGATTGTGTGATGTAGATTCCTTCAGCCTGTTGCAGAATCTATAGACCAAGAAAAAAATTGATCTCTCCAAACATTGACATTTCAAATTGTTTGCTCATTTCACCAGCAAATGACTTGCATAGCATATTATTACCTCCAAATATGATATCATCAACAAATATTTCAGCAATCAAAATATTATCATCAGTGTCTCCTTTCAAATACAGATTACTATTGTCACTTGTTATAACAAATCCAATACTAACTAGATAGGAGTGAAGTATTGCATACCATGCTCTCAGTGCCTATTTCAATCTATACAAGGCTTTATGTCATTTACAAACCATGTTTCTTTTGTTAGGATCAACAAACCCTTTAGGTTGTTCAATGTATACCTCCTCTTCTAGTATTCCATTTAGAAATGCAGATTTAACATCCATTTGGTATACTTTGAATCCTTTAAAAGTAGCATAATCAAGTAGAATTCTTACTCCTAGTCTAACAATGGGTGCAAAGGTTTCTCCATAGTCAATACCTTCTTCTTGTGCACACTCTTTGCATACCAGTCTTGCTTTGTTCCTTGTGACTTATCCATTCTCATTAATCTGAAAATCCATTTGGTGTCAATGAAATTTTTGATACTCAATCTAGGTACTAATGTCCATGTTTTATTCTTCTCAATTTGTTCATTCTCTTCATTCATTGCACTAACCCATTCTTGATTCTCAAGTGCAGTATCAACAGATTTAGGCTCAAAATCACAAATCTAATATATATTGTTAAGTGACTTACTTCTTGTTCTCATTCCTGCTCTTTTGTCCCCAATGATCCAGCCCTATGGATGGTGTCTTCTAGAAAGTACAGGGCTAGATCTTTGTTCATCTTTTTGATCTTCATCACTCAGTTCAGTATTGTAAGCATTTTCTTGATTCTTGGTTTGTGCAGCCTGTTGCTTGGTTGCATTGTTCTATCACTCGGTAGCGTTACACTGTTACTCAGGAAAGGTGTTAGGTTCTTCAATATAGACCAATTTGTTGTAATCTTTAGGTTCCCTTCTGCTTTCCTCAACATTTTTCTCAGCAAATTCATCTAATTTAACATCTGCACTTTCAATGATTTTGTTAGAAGATTTGTTCAAACATTTATAAGCTTTTCTTTTAGTAGAATATCCTAGAAATATTCCTTCATCACTCTTAGAATCAATTTTCCCATTTCTATCATCTTTCAGTATATAACATTGACTTCCAAAAATTCTAAAGTAACTCACATTTGGTGTGTATCCATACCATAGCTCATAAGGTGTCTTATTTGTGTCTTTCTTCAATTAAACTTGGTTTAGTGTATAGACAACAGTACTTACAGCTTCTCTCCAGAATGTTTATTTGATGTCTTTTTCAATCATCAGTGTTCTAGCACAATCAACAATTAATTTATTCCTCCTTTCAGCAATCCCATTTTGTTATGGTGTTCTCGGTGCAGAAACCTATCTTGTCATCCCATGCTCATTACAGAAGTTAGTGAATTCATCAAAATTAAATTCTCCTCCTCTATCTGATCTTAAAAATTTTAGTTCTTTACCACTTTTTTTTTGAACTTTAGCTTTATACCATTTGAACATCTTAAATGCTTTAGATTTATCTTTTAAGAACATGATAGTCATCATCCTAGAATAGTCATAAACAAATAGAATAAAGTATCTATCACCATAATAGCTCTTTTTTTCTCATTGGTCCACATAAGTCAGTATGGACTAACTCTAGAATAGCATTAGATGCGTAGGTTTTTCTCTTGAAACTAGACTTTGTCATTTTTCCCATTTGATAATTATTGCACATAACATGGTCAGGCTTTGAAATAATTGGTAAGCCTCTCACTTTTCTTTTCTTACTTATCTTAACCATGCTGTCAAAATTCACATGACAACCTTTTATGCCACAACCAAACGTATTCATTTCTAGCCAATAAAAAAGTGGTCTCAATATTATCAAGATAGAATATATTACCTTTTGTTTGTTCACCAGTACTGATAAACTTTCCTATTCCATTATAGATCATTTCCTTTTTGTTCTCAAATGCAACTCAGTTTCCTGTGTTGTTCAGCTATGAAACACTCAATAGATTATAGTTAAGTCCTTTCACCCAATATGCATTTTCACATCTGATCAAATTATTCAACATGATGGTACCTTTTCATTTAACTGGGCAAGGTGAGTCATTACCCATCCTCACTGATCCCCCATTATAATTTTCAAAAGTTTCAAACTTTTCTTTATCTCCAGCCATGTGATGAGTAAAGCCACTATCAATAATCCAGACATCTTTTTTGCTAATTTTAGATATGACTATTGTTTCAATATACCTTTCTTCTTTGTATGAATCATCCTTCATAGTAACAAATACTACCTCAACATATTCATCATAATTAGTATCAGAATTTTCACCTTTGTTCTCAACCAGGTAACAAGCCTTCTTGCCTTTGTCCTAATCTTGGTTATCTGTTCTGTCAGATTGTTAGTTTCTTCTGTAGTCTCGGTCATCACTTCTATCATACTTATTTTCATAATATCTTTCATTTTCTTTTTCATCCTTTCTCTTGTTAGGGCATCTAGCAGAAAAATGTCCAATTTCTTTGCAATTAAAATAGACCAATGATAATTTACCTTTATATCTTCCTTTACCTCTATGTAATCTCCTAGCCATTAGTGCTTCAAGTTCATCAAGTTCTCGTTTATCACTATCACTGTAATTATCATTTCTCATATCATGTTTGTTACTAGATTTGATTATTTTCAGAGAAGAATTGAATGCAGAATCAATAGTAGGTAAGACAATATTGTCATAGTTGTTCATCTAAAATGAAATAAGTCTACCAATAAAACTATCAAGAGTAACAGTGTTACTAGCTACTGCTCTCATTTCTTGAATTGAAGATACTCTAATAGAATAAACATGTAGTAAGGTTCTTAGAATTTTACTTAAAATTGTTTCTTCATAAAGTACTCCTCCTACTCCATGGATAACATTAGCAACTTCTTTGATTCTATCACTATACTGAGTGATGTTCTCTCATTCTTTCATTCCTAGGTCATCAAACTTTCCTCTTTGGATTTCAACTTTTTCTCTCAGCACATTGGCATCTCCTCCATGTACTAGCTTGAGTTTGTCCCACATTTTCTTTGTAGAGGTGCATGATTTCACATCTTCAAATTCATAACTAGTTAGTGAAGAAGCAAGTTCTATCATCATAGAATTGTGTTCATATTTCTCTCTCGATTGATCAACAGTCAGAGGTCTAGTAGGTGCAACATATTTAGAATCCAAGTGTTGTGTAACAACATTTCCAATAATAGATAGATGAATTCTTAACCTAATTTTCCATGATGCAAAGTTGTCCTTGTTCAACTTAGGAACATTCCTTTTACTCATCTTGTGATCTTTAGCTTAAGTCCCTTTAAAATTTTCTTCCAAGAACCAAAGCTCTGATACCAATTGTTAGAATAATTGAGAGTGGGGGGGGGGGGGGGGGGGGGGGGGAACNGGCGGTGGGGTGAATCAATGGCTTTAAAAATTATTCCAAAAGATTCAACCAAAAAATTATCCCTTAAATATAATGCCTTCAGTTATCTTACAGTCTCAAATTCATCAAGATGTATGCCATAAATAATCTAAACAAATATAAACTGCTCGGTAAGATATATTGTTTATCTTTTCTAGACTTTACCGAGTAGCAGCAAATAAACTTAGTGTTAACCAACCAATCCAGTTTCAATAATGTGTTTAACACAAAATATCAATGCAATAAAACATATACATATTTGACACATAGATTTTAACGTGGAAACCCAATATGGGAAAAACCACCTGGGACCAATAACCCAAAATATTTTCACTCTTCTGAAGTGAGCTTGGTGAAGAGCCAACCATGTTAAAGGTTACAATAAACAATGTTAAGTGTGACCTTGTTAGAGGATTTAAAACCAATAGTTTATCTTTTGACCTAACACTCACTATGTTTTCAACAATAAAACCTTTCGATACTCTTGAGTATCTCAATACAATAAGAACTGTTAAAGCCCACTCGGTTAAGAGATTTTATGAATCAATGGTTAAACTGATATAGTAAATGATCTGTTCAAAATACAACTTTGATTTGCAAATATTCAGATCTATTGTTAGCCTAATAATACCTCTCTAATCAATATATAAACTTTAGTTCCTTTTCTTTCTTTCTTTATTCTACTCGGTGATTGCTCTGTCCTGTATTGCTCGGTGTCTACATAATTCCTTGGCTCTGCTCTTCAACCTATATGATCATATCTGCATGAAGAGTTCTATCTTCACAAAAAATATATTTAGCATTCCTCTCTTTGATAATGAATTCGTTGTCTCTTTATATAGACATGATTAGCCACTCAATCTCCTTGTTTTTATTGTAGATCTCTTATTGATCCGTAAAACTTGCCATGATTTACTTTATTACATAAATCTCTCCTCTAGTTTTATTCTATAAATCTCTCCTTGATAACTATGAATAAAACATGATTTTAATATCCTTCCTTGCTTTAGTTTAACTGATCGTTGATAATAAAACAATCAATCAGTTAACCCCTAAATTGTAGCTCTGCCAGCTAATAAATTTTGTCATTCTTTAACTCCAGTTATGCTTGGTCATCAACTTTAGTTATGCTTTCTCATTAAATCTTGCTCGGTAACTGTTGTGATCAGTATACACTGTGAACTGCTCGGTGTTCACTATTAGTCGGTGTATACAGACTTTTTATGTTTTACCGACCACATAAACTTTGTCTCTTCAGATCTTCAAGGTTATGACAATATGTGTATGAACAATCAAACCATATCAAGTTGACATCAATGACAATACAATACATTAACTGATTTAATTTCTTGCATTCACTTTTGTAGATTGGTGATCATCAACTTATCATCTTCAAACATTCAATCAGTTATAGTTCATGTAATGCCCACCCTAGAATATTCCTATGTTAGACAGACAAGACTATTGCTTTGACACTTTGGGTTTTATGATGGACTATGATTATTATTTAGTTAGCATTTTATGAGATATTTGAGCATATATAATTGGTTATTGCAGTTATTTGGACATAATAAATGAGTTATG
>MU224035.1:643865-662528 GCA_018584345.1 Thuja plicata
TTTTGTGGCTTGTGATGGGGTAAGGGAATAGGAACCTTAAGTGAGTGGCTCACCCTAGGTGTTGGAACTCTAAAGTGGTTGCCAGATGATCCTATGGGTGGGTTTGTAAAAAGTGATAACCTAAAAATAAAAAATAAAAAAAAATTTAGTTGCAATTTTGGTCATAAGACCTGATTCCTTATGGGTTCCCTGGCGGGGACATTACAGTTCATCAATACCATCTAATTACTATTGAATTTTTAACATATTTAAGAAATGGTCAAAACTTTTTTCTTTTGAGGTTTTTTTTGATGTGGCATGTTATATCATTACTTAAATTCCTCTAAGGGCCTGTTCTTTGTGGTTTTAGTAATTGATGCTCTAAATTTTGTCAAACAACCATTTCAAATGCAAAAGTGGAGAGAAGAAGAATTCCCCAAATAGTCAAATTGTAAAATGGACAAATTCAAACCTCATTCAAGATCAAATAGTGGATTTAAATTTAGTGATCTAATTTGAAATAGATATTAAATATAAAATGGAATAACACAATAAAAATACACCAAAACATTTAAAAAAAAAAATAGATATGTTGAATAGGCTTTAGAAATACTTTTCCCACGTGAAAATGAAAAACACGAGTCCAAAGTCTTCCCAATACATTGCTTTGGGATGAAGAGGTCATAGGTATCAATCTCTTTACCCATGTTTCATTTTTCAATTCTATTTTGAAATAATTAGTTTCTACTATTTATTTATATTTTCTTCCAATGACATATACAAATAATCAATATATTAATAATTAAATGAATCAAATATTTTTTTTAAAAATTATTGCAACTTGTCAACAATAGCCTATAAAATAACATCTCTTAGAGACTATCAATCTACATAAGAGAATTAATTCCTATATAGACTCCAATTAAATTAGTGAAAAGTCCAATATCAAAAGCATTTGAAGTAAGATTATCTTTTATAAGAAAAGGTTAATGATTTTTAAAATTATATATATATATATATATATAAAAACTTAATTTTAATATATATTTTTTCTATTAAAAATATTAAAACTTTTAACTATTATCATGATATTATAATATGAATCCAATCTCTTTACCTTATGGCATTGGTATAAATTAATTTGTTGATCAGATATTCAGTTCTAACCATATAATTTTTTCCATCTAAAATTATTATTTGAAAAAATGAAAAAAAATAGTTTGCATGAATGAATTAAACTCAAATATTTTTTTTGACCTTATTTGTTTTAATTAATAATATTTGTATTATATGTAAATTATTATTTTTTCCTAGTTTCTTTGGTATGTATTTAACATTACTATGCAAGGCTGTGGAGGTCATGAATGTTTGAAAAGTGCATTCATTGAACAAAATATCTTAGATGAAAAGTTGGAGGTTGGTAGTTGAAAGACTCCAATTTGTACAGGAAATTTCAAAGTTTGTATTGCAAATGGTTAGGAATCTTCCACTTAATCAAATTGTCCGCTTTTCAGTCTATGATATGATTTGAGTGTTATATAGATCATTTAAAATGTATATATGCTATTATTCAATTGCTATTTTTAAAAAAAATCTTATTACAACATGAATTTAGAAACAATTGTTTTAATAAATATAAATTATAAACAAATTAATAACAACTATTTGTTCTAACAAAAAATCATGTTTTGAAACATTGGGTTTTATGCTAAGAACCCCAAATTTAAATCTTCAAGAAACATCAATAGCATTATAAAATATAAAGATAATTTAATTATAATAAAAAACTACTAAAGACAATTTAACTAAAATAGATAACTTATAGGTCCATGAAATGTTAAACTAAAAAAAAACCTTTATCTTAAACATTGAAAAGCAATTGAATTCTAATACCTTTAAACAAATCTTAATATCAAAAGAAAATCCAAATTCTAAGAAAAAAACTTTAAACTACAAAATAAAATAGAAAGCTTTATCGGAACCCTAACTAAGAAGGAACAAGGCATACCCTCCCACATGAATTTCTATTAAAATCTCCAATATTTGAAAAGAAACCCTTAATACTAAAGTTTACAGTAAAACCTACTATACCAATATTTCACAGCAAGCCCTAAATCTTAATACATCGTAATATTGGATGCTTAATAGCATATGCTCACAATAAATCTTGCATTTAATAATTCAAAAAAAATGTCTAACCACTAGAAGAAAGCTAGAATTCAATGTTTTCAACAATAATATTTTTTGTCTAACCAAAAACAAAAGATAGACAAAGCCATTAGATAAGATAAGATAAGATAAATTTATTAATATCCAACAAGAGACCAACAATTACATTTAAACTTATGTAGCAATCCAGTAATTTCATTGAAATAAACGTAGAAAATTGAAATAAATACCTACCGTGAAACTTTCTATTTACCATCACCTCAGTGTCTGACACTCTTCCAAAAAATGTTTTTTCCCCTAACCACTTAAAATTATAACAATAATCTTGTAACTATTTGTATATCTTTCTTTCAGCCCATAAATTTCTAGAGTATTTAGGCTTTTTTTCAAATATGATTTTAATGTTATATCCTTTGCTTGAAAAATCTTGTGGGTCAGCCAACTTTATTTTGCAGTTAATCACCACCCGCTCCCAGCGCACCATCTTAGCTTTCAAAAAGATTTATGTGTCTCTTCACTCTACACTTTCTCAAGCCCTATCTACCCTTTTCACATCCTTTTTTTTTCCCTATAAATAAGGTGGAAGGTCATAACTTAACCCGATGCCTTTTTCACAAATTTATACCAAACCCTAACAACACCATCAAAACCTTAATAGTGTTCAGGCCCTAAAATTGAAGACAGACAAATAAAAACATCATATTGCTCAGAGAAATTACAAGGACCTAGAGAGTGCACAAACCGTGAGCTATTGCGAGCCGACACCAATGAAGAAAAAGAGAAGGGAGAAAATAAACTCAGCCAGATAAGACTTTTAAAACGCCGTGAGAAACTTTAAAAACTGTGAATTTTGGTACATGAAAAGCATGGTGCACCTTTGTTAACACAATATGTTGTTAACAAAATACGTTAACAACATGTATGTTAGCCTATTGTGTTAACATGTGTTAGTAATTTGCAAACAAACACAATAGGCTAACATACTTTTTGTTAACATATATTGTTAACAACATATTATGTTAACAAAGGTGCAAATATTATGCCCCATAGACACGACCCAACAGTAATCATCGGAAGAAAAGATTATTTCTTTGTAGTCACATTATTTTAACATGAGGCGGTGGTAGGACTATCAATGAATTCTTTGGAGACAGTGTTGATGTGACCACACCTCTCGTGAATCACATGCTTTGAAACTGCCACGTAATGCACTAGAACTACTGTGAATGGTACATTTTTAAAATAGTCATGAGATAAATGGGAAATAATTGCTCTCATTTTGCAACATAAACCATTTCTAGCAAGTCTCACCTTTTCCGACAATCGTGAAATGAGACTTGATGTTTCTGGTGGAATTCCCACCAAGAATAGCCTATCGGCTAATTATTATAGTATTTAGTGACTAGACATTGTATGAATTATGACATTGATTATGTGTATATTAATAAAAGAGACATCATCAAACAAAATTATCTTAATTTTTTTTGGTTCTCATTGCTTGATTCATTTCATTTCTACGCACAAGCACATAACTTCTAATCCAACCTAAGAGTCTTTTGTCAAAATTTAAATGAAAATTAATCCTCCCTTCTTGGACACATTAATATTACGAAGAAGAAAACCTCTAGCTATATTAACAATATTAACAATAATCTTAAACAATTCAATGAACAAAAACAAATAAAAGTATACTATTATGTGACAATAATAGTCTTATAATAAATTAGAATAATAAGATCACAAATTTTTAACTTATAATCATCCTTAGTAATCAAGATTGGCCTAATTGAACAATCATACAAGTAGAACCAATAAGATCTATAGGCATAACTTTAGGGATCCTTTTAACTTAATCCTAAAACCATAATATAAAATCACAGGAAATTGGTAAATCTGAGGAATCGCCAAACTTTGATATAGGTTTCCTTTGTATTTTAATCTTCATATAATCATTATTAAAACATTGTCACCTCTCAGGTATAGGGCCTCTTATGTCATGTTACCTTCCTTCCATTACAAGTGATCATTGCTTAATCGACACACCTAGAGAAATCCGAAAAGATCTACCACAATCTAGTATCTTCTTGGGGTTAATAGTTCTTGTTTCTTGTTTCCCCTATTTTGGTAAACAAGATACTCTATTTCCGAACCCTCTCATCCTCTGCTTTCATAATCATAGATTTGAAGAGAGGACTATGGCATTCGTTGGGCATGTTAAGCCTGAATGTTGGGGGAGAATTCTTAAGAATATTGACGATATTTCCAGACTTGCTGTCAAGAAAATTATAGGGGAAAGAGAACTGGATTACAAAAAAAGTTGGTGCACCAATGGTGATGTGATAGGAATTTTCATTGCTGTTGCATTTTGGGTGAAGATCAAACACTGGCATGTCAAAAGTTTATGCACTGCTCTGTTTGATGATACATGGTTGAAAGGCCTTGATAATGAGGTGGAGAGAACAAATAACCGAATAGAAATTCCTCATCCTAAGGATTATATGATATGGCCAGTGGGTAGTCTCAGATTCCTTAATGTTCGAAAAAGACCAATTCTATACATTAAGGATGAAGAGACTTTTGATAAGTTGTGGCCCAAGATGGTCAAGTACCTGCATTTTCTTTTGAGGTGGCATAACATAATCAAAGACAACAACAACTGGACTGAGGTCTTTTTCACTTTGATGGGGGCAGAGGTGCCCCTTATTGTGGCACTTCAGGATTGCAACCACTATGTGGTTCGCCTTCTCTTCCTTCACAAAGCCACTAGGCCAAAGCACTCCAAGCACTCTAGAGTGGACATAGAGGATGCTCTCATGGATCTCAATGATGAATCAGATGAAGACATCATTGTTATCGAGCCTCGCTATATGGAGCACTGAATGCTTTTTGGTTATGGGCAAAGTTTTTGTTTGTAGTTTTCACACCTTAAGTCTTGGTTTTTATATTAGCTCAGGGTCTCTGGTTAGTATGATATATTATCTTTTCACAGTCAATCTTATAGCTCAGATTAGTATAATTGTAAGCTATATTTTATATGTAATAGTTTGATCCAAATTCTATATAGCATTCTATAGTAGTTGTAGTATCAGAGGCTTGCCTTCAGCCTAGATTACAATATAACTCTTGTTATACTCTCGGTAACTTGTCGACAGAATAGAAAGTATTTCTAGAATCTGGAATATGTATAAAATCAATGGAATGTAAATATTATACTGGGTAATATAAGTAAAAAGGTTATTATAAATTAGCTTTTAGCATATTGTATTGGACTTGATCAAAATTTGTATAATAGAACAACAGGCTAAAATCTATTAAACCTAAATTAAGTCCAGTCAAAACATAAGATGAACAAATCAAAATAGACTAGGATCTAAGATAAATAACATAATCACATAATACAAGAAGATGATTATAATAAAAAAGAGCCAGACGACTTTTAACAAAACAAATAAATATATTCAAATAATCAAACAAAAATACCTCCTTTAAACATATTAATAGAATGGAAATATAGATAATGACTTCTAATAGAAATTTGATAATTGGATAAAAAAATAACATACCTAACATATGAAAAGGTATTAATAAACCCCATTTTCTTTGGTTTTCCTCTAATTTTGATTGAAATATATTAAGGATTACTAATAACACTCTTGTTTAGAAGATTTATGTGCAGCTAATGAAACTCTGTAGATCTTTTCAAGAGGAAGTCATTATTGATAAAGGAACGATTGGGGCCTCTATAGGTCAATGAAAGGATTAAACAAAGCTCACTTTCTCATTGTAATTTGTAACCAATCTTATTGTAAGAAAGGAATGCCTTTCAAAAAGACCTCGAAATGATGAGGCAAATGTAATTATTTCTCAAATTTATAAGATATTAGGGAAAGGAACACCATTAATAGATCTTAGAAACTGGGGTATGCTCCTTTTAATATGTAAATTTTAAATGTATAGGACCAAGGTCCAAGGCTAGAGTGGAGGTTTTCTTCTCCGTTCTTTCATATCAGTGCCCGTTTGAACGAAATTTCAACTTTGTAACCACTAAATTTAATAATATAAAGGGCCTAGGCCTATTACCAATGAAAAAACAAATAAAAAACAAATAAAAGTATCAAAAAAGACAACAAAAACTCTTGAGGGGAAATATGTGAAACAAAGATTATTGCTAATGATGACTTCATTGCTTCATCTAGATATGTAGCTCGTATTTAGATTTTTCAAAATATGCAAATGAAAAGGCCTATATTAAATGAACTTTTCTAAATATAATATTCAATTGTGCACAAAACTCCCCAATGCCTTTTAAGAATATGCATTTAGAAATTATAGCCTAGATAACAAAATCTAGCATAGTTTAGAAATCTCCATTTCTAGAAAGAGTACGTTTAAGGTCAAGAGATTAACAAGTGTAACCCTCTCTAATAATACATTATATTCAAGAAAATGAAACTGGGATATGAAATCATTACACCAATTTTCTCCTCACCCACCTAAAATAAATAATGCAATAGGTCAATGAGTTTGACTCGAAAACTACATAGTTGAATCCTAATTGCAATATCACAATAATGCTCTATTGTCATCACTCATCCATATAAGTCCTTAAATAAAAGAATCTAATTATAGAATTATCACACCAATCGCCCTCTACCCCACCCACAAAAAAATCAATCCACATTAATTTTAATAATTCAATAGGCAAATCCAACCTAAAATTCTCCTCAAAAACATTTCACAGTATCTCATTCTGCAATAGCAAAATGGGTGTTCAACAACTCAGGGTAATACCCATGAAATCCACAATCAACACCACTTGATAAAAAATATTAATCCTATGTAGTGCCTCTGTGTAGCTGGATGAGATCTCTGGTGATGTCTTGTTTAGCTTTGGATACACCATTGTTGACTTATGTGATTGGTTGAGCTCACCTTATGCTTCGATGGATATATCCTTATATTTTATGATCATGTTGGACCCAAGAGGCATTGGTGCCTCTGGGGTGATCTGGATTATGTTTTTGCATTGGCAAGTTGTTTATTTTCTTATGCTCAGTTGTGAGAACCATTTAGTTGTGGCTTGTTGCATACCTAATTCAAAATGCTAGACCTTTTGAGGTTATTTTGTGAGTTATAAGGATGATTGTGTTCTTGGTTATTTGGATTTGAGCTTGATTCTCTTATGATGTTCTTCAACTGTTCTCATGGATGTTTTTGCATGGGCTTGTGAGATGCCTTGGTTATAGTACATTCTTGTGTTCATTTTTGATATCATTGCTTATGTTATGATGGTATTTAGTTTATTCCATATCTAAGGATCATCTTACTATGATTTCATGAATTTGAATGATGAGTGGGCCAGTGGGTATTGAGATGTTTGGTTGATTCATTGATGTATGTGTCAATGATCATCCAGCTTTGTGCCTTACCATGGTTGGTTATTACCTATTTGGGTTTTATTTGATATATGCTCTAAATGCTGACAAATATGATTTATTGCTTTGATTTAAATAATTTTTTTTATTTAGGATGCATAATTGAGGATTAAATATGAAAGGACCAGTTTCATAACATTATAATACATACAAATGATGATGCTACAAGAGCGTCCTTTTCATTATCATATTTATATTTGTGCTTTAATTATTTATATTGTGAGTAGCTACACTTGATGCATATGTGTTTCGGTGAACAGGTACCAGACATTGAATTCACTTGGTTTCACAGGTTTGAGTGTATCTTTATCCTTGATAGTGACATAGGAGATAGCTACATTGGTCCTTCACAATTTTAGCCAATATTGCTCCTGGTTAGAATAGTGTATCATAATTGCATTATTATGCCTCAGGTATCATGTGGGTAAAATTCAGACTTCATTACATTACTATATTATACCAACATTTGTCTATGCATTATTGGTGTAGGGAACCTCCCTATTTTATGTTTTGGTGTTGTTTAGGGTTGAATTAGGAGTTTGTGTGAGTGGTAGAATAAGTTCCAAAAGGTTGGAAGCAATGTTAGTCTAACTTCATGTTTGTAAGGACTTTAGTGCTCATTAGGGTTTTTTGGGTCTTTTGACTTCAAATTGTGGAAAAGTTGCCATTTTAGTGCAACATGGGTTAGAGGTATGTTTTAGGACCTTACATATCCTATTTAGGGTCCTAGGAGTCAACATCAACCATCAAGTTGACATAGAAAGTCAAAATGCTTCAAAATGCAAAAAGTTGCTCGAGCAACTTTTGCAAGAAATGAAAAAATGTAGTTAAACTGATTTGTAACTACCCATGCTCAGTATATGAGCATGGAATCGATGTTTGGACAAGATTAATGAAATTTTGGCTTGAGACATTTACTTCTGACACCTATGCAAGGATATCTGTACCCTCATTTGCATAGTCAGCACTGTATTTTTATTTCTGTATGGTCATGTACGGATTGGCATAGGTGATCGAGCTCCATGATAGTGTAGCATTTATTTCAAGATTTCATATGCATTAGGTAGTTTTCTTTGAAGTTAATTAGGTTTAAAGTTACACTATTTTGAAGGCCACTGGTCTGACAGAGACAAAACAATGCTGCCAAGATAGAAATGACTCTAACCTAGTTTTCCTCTAGTGGAATTAACTGAAACCATGGGGAAGGTAGGGTTAGGGTTAGTAGATAGGTTTTTTGTTCTTTTTTTTGTTGTCTCAATTGATTTCACAGGCCAACAATGAAGCCCTATGGCTGACTGGTGAAACTAGGTGAGCCAAGACAGGGAGAAGACAAACTTTGTGTGAGCACCCAAGACCTTTTGGGGAAGACTTAGTGGCATTTCTAGATGCAGTAGATATTCTCCTAAAATTATTCAATGGTGGTTGGAGGTGAATCAATGATTGGAGACAAGATTTGCAATTATTCATGTTCACTGGTCTAGAGGCCTAATTAATAGGCTATAATCTAGGGCCTGCAAGAAAGTAGGGTTTTGGGTGCCATCAGAGGTCAGGGTTTTGGATTCTAATGGGGTTGAATGATGTCTTGAATATTTTCAAGTTTTTTTGGGGGTCATTTGGGAATTTTGGAAGCAATAGGCCAAAATCAGTGAAAATAGGCCTACAAGGAGTTGAGCAATTAGCCCTCCTAGTGAGTTAAAGATGAATTAGATTGGTGGAGCATCTTGGAGTGTTGGGATGGATGCATAATGACCAAGAAAGGGTCAATAAGTGTATTGAGAGTCTCAGTGAGTGTGTGGGAAGATCCTAGGTAGAGGATTGGCAATCTAGATGGAGCCGAAGAGAAGGAAACTAAGCTTTTGGTTAACTAGTTGGACTAGTTGAGCTTAGAAATATTGGAGTCTTCCAAGAACCAACTATACCTTGGAGGAGAAGTTTGTGGAGAGGGTCTTGGAGATCCTAATTGGTGGAAGATCAAACAAAGAACAATCATTGGATGGTTGGTTTGGTCAAACAAGCACCTAGGGGAGAGGAAAGGTGCTAGATTGTCAAACCCTCTGCATCAGAGTGGTTTCAGAGCTGGAATAGCTTGAAGATTGTGTATGTCTGAAGGAGAGGAGAGTCAAGAGAGTTAAGAGGTTGACAACATGCCTCCTTAGGAAATGAGTAGGGATTCCATAGTAGAATTGGTTCAAGGCCTCTTTGAGAAGGCTCATGTGTCCGAGACAAAAAGCAAAAAGAAGATCACTGAATGGGGAGATGAAAGTGATGGAGATGATGATAGTCAAACTAAGGAGTCATCAAATAAGGGAAAAGAACCTGATATAGTCAAGGAGAAAAAGGTATTATTATATGCCTTAAAATCTTTAAACAAGGATAGCATGGAACACATACCCTAGTACTGTGGTATCTTGAATGGAGAAGAGTTGTTAGATTGGCTTGAAGCCATTGACAACCAATTTGATTACAAAGAAATATCAGAGGAGAAGAGGGTCAGCTATGCTAAGGATAGACTCAAGGGATTTTCATTGGTGTGGTGGAACATGATGTAGGATGAAAGAGTGAATAGTGGGAAGAAGAAGATTGTTTCTTGGGAGAGAATGAAAATCAGGTTGAGGGCACAATTCTTGCCCATTGATTATGAAATCCAAATATATCAAAATTTGTAGAACTTAAGACAGAAGGAGATGACAGTGAGTGCATACACATAGGAGTTCCATAAACTAAGCCTAAGGGCTAGGATACAAGAAGATGAAATGGAGAAGGTAGCAAGGTACCTAAATGGGTTAAGACAGGGCATTCAAGATGAGATTAGCATGATGGCACAAGATAGTATGCACAAATGCTTTCAATTGGATTTGAGAGAAGAGGATAAAGAAATAAGAAGAAATGAATTCCATCAAAGAGGAAGAGGTGGCAGCAATAACAAAGGTTTTTAGAGAGGCAGGGGTAATTTTGGTAGAGGACAAAGCCCTAATAGACAAGCAGATAGTCAATTCATGGATAGTAGTGGAGGAAACTAGTATAGAGGATCTTTCCAAAGGGGAGGATACAGAGGTAGAGGACCACCAAGAGGTAGGTTCCAACCCCAAGGGAGGTCTAATTCAGTTTTCACTGGTAGGTGTTATAATTTCAACCAAGTGGGTCACACAATGGGTAGGTGTCTAGAGAAGGCTTCCTCATCTTCAATGGGGGATAGAAGGAATTAGTTAGTTAAAGAAGATGACACTCAAAGTGTTACTTCTCCCATTTCCAAAGCAGGGCCAATATGAGATGGAGAGAACTTGATGTTAAGGAGAACCTTATTGAAAGTACCTAACACCATAGAGCCACCCCAAAGAAAGAACTTATTTAAGACAATTTGTAGGTCTCATGGGAAGATTTACAAGGTTATAGTGGACTCTAGATCCACTGAGAATATAGTGTCCACTGAGATGGTAGAGAAATTGAAGTTGAGAAGGATACCTCATACTACACCTTACAAGGTTTCATGGTTGAACAAGGGTAAAAAAATAGTGGTAGATGAGCATAATATGATTGAGTTTGAGATTGGGGAATATAAGGACAAGGTCCTATGTGACATACTACCTATGGATGCATGCCATCTTCTCCTAGGATGTCTATGGCAGTATGATGTCAAAGCAATACATGACGAAGAGAAGAACAATTATGTTATCACCAAGATAGGAAAGAAATTCCAAATGGATCCATTGCAAGAACCCAATGAAGAGAAGCATGTGGGGACAAGTGTGATGTTATTGAGTGGGAAAGAGTTTCTAAAGGCCATGAAGAAGGAGAAAGGAATCTGTTGTGTAGTAGTGATCAAACCAAAGGAGGAAACTAAGGATAAAATTTGTTTGTCACCAGAGATACAAGCTTTGTTGGAGAAGTATCATGACATAGTAGATAATGGTTTTCCAAGTGCCTTACCACCTATGAGGGATGTGAGTCATCAGATTGACCTCATTCCTGGAGAAAATTGTCCAAACAAAGTAGCATATAAGATGACACCAAGCCAAAATGTAGAGATAGCAAAATAGATCCAAGTTTGTTGGATAAGGGGTTTATAAGGAAAATTTTGAGCCCATGTGCTGTGCCAACAGTATTTTCACCTAAGAAGGATGGAAAATGGAGGATGTGTATGGACTCTAGGGATATAAACAATATCATAGTCAGATATAGGTTCCCAATCCCCGGGATAGAAGACTTGATGGATAATCTTGGAGGATCTTGTTACTTTTCTAAGGTAAACTTGAAGTTAGGATATCATCAAATAAGAGTGAGGCCAGGTGATGAGTGGAAAATAGCTTTTAAGACCAATGAGGGTCTATATGAGTGGCTAGTAAGGCCTAAGTAATGCACCTAGCACATTCATGAGGCTCATGAAGAAGTGCTGGAAAAATTTATTGGTAAGTTTGTAATAGTTTACCTTGATGATATTTTGATATTTAGCAGGTTGAAGGAGGAACACATGAAGCATTTGGAGATGGTCTTAAGATAGCTACATCAAGAGAAGTTGATGATAAATCAATAAAAGTGTGAGTTTCTCAAAACTGAACTATTTTACCTTGGTTTTATGGTTGCTAATGGATGTATGAAAATGGACCCTAATAAAGCTAAGTCCATTTTGGAATGGCATACACCTAGGTCCATAGGGGATGTTAGGATTTTCCATCGGTTGGCCTCCTACTATAGGAAATTTGTAAGAAATTTCAGTCATGTATGTGCCCCAATTCTGAACACCATAACAGGTGGAATCAAATGCAAGTTTGAATGGACAGTAGCAGCAGAACAGGGGTTTGAAATGTTGAAAAAGAGGATTGAAGAGCTACCTACACTTAGATTTCCTAATTTTAATCAACTCTTTATGGTAGAGTGTGATGCTAGCAAGTTGGCTATAGGAGCAGTGCTAAGCCAAGAGAGACACCCTGTGGCATTCTTCTATGAGAAGTTGAATGAGGAAAAACAAAAGTACTCCACCTATGATTTAGAGTTATATGGCATAGTAAAATCCTTGAAGAAGTGGAGACACTACCTATTACCTAGGGAGTTTGTGGTCTATACTGATAACCATGCCTTAAGTTTCCTAAATGGACAAGAAAAACTAAATCAGAGGCATATGAAGAGGGTAGAATCATTGTAGGCTTACACATTTTTTATTAAGCATAAGAAGGGGGTTAGAAACAAGTTTGTAGATGCTCTTAGTAGAAGAGTACTCACAATCCAAGAGATACAACTACAAAGTGTAGGATTGGATAATTTGAAAGACCTCTACAAGAAAGACAAAGACTTCAAATAAGCTTATGAAGCTTGTGTAAATTTTCAGCAGGGGTTCAAGGTGGATTTTAGTGAGTTTGTGTTGCAGGAAGGCCTATTTTTCAAAGGTCATCTTATGTGTATACCTCAGTGCTCAATGAGGGAAAACATTATGAAGGAAAAACACCAATCACGCTTGGGAGGCCACTTTGGAGTGGATAAAACTTTGGAGCAGGTGCATAGGCATTACTACTAGCCTAAGATGCAATTAGATGTGAGGATATTTGTAGAGAAATGTTAGATTTTTTAGAGGGAAAAAGGACAAAGTAGCAATAGTGGGTTGTATCAACCACTATCTATACCCCAAAGGCCTTGGGAGTGCCTTAGTATGGATTTTGTTTTGGGGTTACCAAAGGCATCTAGAGGACATGATAGTGTGTTTGTGGTGGTAGACCATTTTAGTAAGATGGCACACTTCATTCCATGCAAGCAAAAAAATGATGCTTCTCAGATTGCAGGACTCTTCTTTAAGGATATTGTAAGAATTCATGGTTTGCCTTTGAATATTGTCAGTGACAGAGATACAAAGTTTGTGGGTCACTTCTGGAGAACTCTTTGGAAGATGATTGTAACTAATTTGTCTTTCTCCTAAGCCTACCATCCACAATCAGATGGGAAAACATAAGTGGTGAACAGGTCACTTGAGAATTTGCTGAGGTGTTTGACTAAACAACATGGACAGTCTTGGGATCATATCATAGGGCAGGTACAATTTGCATACAATGACTCCATTAATATGAGTACAAGTAAAATCCCCTTTGAAATAGTTTATGGGGTCAATCCTAGAGGGATTTTGGAGCTGAGGGATCTTAGTTTGAGGGACAAGAGGAGTGCACAAGGAGAATCCTTTGTAGAGAAAATGAAGGAGCTACATGATCAAGTCAATAAGAATTTACAAAAACAAGTGGAGAAGTACAAAACCAAAGCTGATAAGACCAGGAGGAACTTGTAATTCAAGGTTGGGGATCTAGTACTTTCCTACCTCAGGAAGGAGAGGCTACCCAAAGGCCAACCAACTAAGCTACTAATGAAGAAGATTGGACCACTGAAGATTTTTCATAAATATGGCAAGAATTCCTATGAAGTGGAATTACCCCCTGATTTGGGAATTTCACCCATTTTCAATGTTTGTGACTTATATCCTTATAGGGGATCATCTCCAGACATAGGTCAGTCTACACTTGTAGATTTGGAGGAAGATGATTGGTTGAAAGATTTGCCTACCCCAAAGTCATTTCAATTGGAAAGTGTCTTGGACTCTAAGGTGATACAGAAGAGAAGGAAGGGTAACTACAAGGAGTATCTCATCAAGTGGTAGAGACTACCTAAAGCTGAGGCTACTTGGATGACAGAGCTAGAGATTCTGAAACATGGGGTCACTCTTGAAGACCTCCTAACTCAAGGGAATTGAGTTATTTTGTCCAGGGGAGTATGGTGTAGGGAACCTCCCTATTTGATGTTTTGGTTTTGTTTAGGGTTGAATTAGGAGTTTTTGTGAGTGGTAGAATAAGTTCCAAAAGGTTGGAAGCAATGTTATTCTAACTTCATGTTTGTAAGGGCTTTAGTGCTCATTAGGGGTTTTGGGTCTTTTGACTTCAAATTGTGGAAAATTTTCCATTTTAGTGAAACATGGGTTGGAGGTATGTTTTAGGACCTTACATATCCTATTTAGGGTCCTAGGAATCAACATCAATCATCGAGTTGACATAGAAAGTCAAAATGCTTCAAAATGCAAAAAGTTGGTAGCAACTTTGAAAGTTGCTCGAGCAACTTTTGCAAGAAATGACAAAATCTAGTTAAACTTATTTGTAACTACCCATGCAAAATATATGAGCATGGAATTGATGTTTGGACAAGATTAATGAAATTTTGGATTGAGACATTTACTTCTGACACCTCTGTATGGATGTCTGTACCTTCATTTGCATAGTTTGCACTGTATTTTTGTTTTTGTACGGTCTTGTACGGATTGGCACAGGTGATCAGGCTCCATGATAGTGTATTGTTTATTTTTAGCTTTCATATGCAATAGGTATTTTGTTTTGAAGTTTTGTAGGTTTAAAGTTACAAGATTTTGAAGGCCACTAGTCTGACAGAGACAAAATAGTACTGCCAAGATAGAAATGGCTCTAACATAGTTTTCCTCTAGTGGAATTGACTGAAACCATGGGGAAGGTAGGGTTAGGGTTAGTAGATAGGGGTTTTGTTCTTTTTTTTTTTGTCTCAATAGATTTCAAAGGCCAACAATGAAGCCCTATAGTTGACTGGTGAAACCAGGTGAGCCAGGACAGGGAGAAGACAAACTTTGTGTGAGCACCCAAGACCTTTTGGGGAAGAATTAGTGGAATTTATAGATGAAATAGAAAGTATCCTAGAAGGATTCAATGGTGATTGGAGGTGAATTAGTGACTGGAGACAAGATTTGCAATTATTCATGTTCACTAGTCTAGAGGCCTAATTAATAGGCTATAATCTAGGGCCTGCAAGAAAGTAGGGTTTTGGGTGCCATCAGAGGTCAGGGTTTTGGATTTCGATGGGGCTAAATGATGTCTTGAATATTTTAAAGTTTTTTTGTGGGGTCATTTGGGAATTTTGGAAGCAATAGGCCAAAATCGGTGAAAATAGGCCTACAAGGATTTGAGCAATTAGCCCTCCTAGTGAGTTAAAGACCAATTGGATTGGTGGAGCATCTTGGAGTGTTGGGATGGATGCAAAATAACCAAGAAAGGGTCAATAAGTGTATGGAGAGTCTCAGTGAGTGTGTGGAAGATCCTAGGTAGAGGATTGGTAATCTAGGTGGAGTTGTAGAGAAGGAAACTAAGCTTTTAGTTAACTAGTTGGACTAGTTGAGCTTAGAAATATTGGAGTCTTCCCAGAACCAACTATACCTTGGAGGAGAATTTGGTGGAGAGGATCTTGGAGATCCTAATTGGTGGAAAATCCAACAAAGAACAACCATTGGATGGTTGGTTTGGTCAAACAAGCACCTAGGGGAGAGGAAAGGCACTAGATTGTCAAACCCTCTGCATCAATTATACATTATCTACAGTTATCATCGTGAGTTAGGATTTTAATGCTAGTTTTATTTATTGCTAATTATTTTATTGATCTAGCAATTTTATCACAACACATTCCCAACTATTGGATTTAATTTTATTAAATCCAGATTAAGTTGGATAATTTTTAAATATTTTAATTTAATTATTTTAGTGGCTTTTAATTAGCCTTTTCACTTTTGGGAAAAAGGTTACTTTATATTTGAGAAATAGAATTCATTTTCTCACTTCACAGTTTTAGATAATTGGAAATTCTCAAAACCCTCTTGCAAGAATTTGATTGTTCTATTAGTCGGGAGTGACTGTCCCGATGGATTGTTTTGGGCATCTGCTCATATACTGTCTCGAAATCACTCTATTTTGCGCGTATGTGCACCAAGTTTTCAACCAAAAAGGGGGGTATAAGTGGACACAATTTTTTTGAAATCGGGTAAACCTGAACTTGGAACAGACGTTTGAGGGTCATGCACTCAAAACAAGATGTGTAAAAAATAAAAATTATATTACTCTGAATCTAGTTTCTAAAATACTAATTTTTTTAAAAAACTGATAAGATTAAGAGGGTCAAACCTCGCCTGCACAAAAACCTATTCCTGATTTTTTAGAAAAATATAACATAGTTATTTCCGTGTGCTGTACAAAAGATATAGTTATATTCAGTATTTTTCAAATCGCTTTGGTAGGATGATAGGTAAGAGTGAGATATAGAAGTTGTGTATTTTTTTGTAATTTTTTTATGAGTATTTTTTTCTGTGATTTTTTGAAGTGACCGCATCCTGAAATTTTGGTACCTATTCGTGCACTAGGCATTACTTGCATCAAAATAATAAAAAATGAAAATAAATCACAAACTAAAGTCGAGAATTCATCTTAGAAGATGAAAAAATGTCTAAAAGAACAAAAATGGAGGAAAAATGAGCCTCCAAGCCTTTGGGTCATTTTCCAAGCCTCTTCCCAAGCCATACCCCGATTAGGTTTATTCATTTCAAATAACCCGATCGGGTTTTGAAAAGCAACAAGTACATTTTCAACTCCTCCATAACCTGATTGGGTCCTGGAGATTAAATGCATAATTTTCACTTCTTCAAAACCCATTCGGGTTATGAAGAAGTTAAAATTATGCATTTTACTCTCTCTCTCTCTCTCTCTCATAACCCGATTGGGTTCTTAAGTCCTCAGAACCCGATCGGGTTCTGTTGAATTAGGAGCATTTCTTGCTTCAATGGTCTTAAAACAACATGTACAAGTTGTTTCAAGGTCCCACTTCTATTTTTATGTTGTTTTGCACCACTAAAAGACAAATCTACACCTTTTTGCATGGTTTTTATTTGCAATGATTGAATTTTGTTGTTTATTGGTGTTTTTGATGTTATTTTACCATTGTAAGTTCTCATTTCAAGAAAATGGTTTATTTGTTCTTATTTTTTGGATTTGATGTTCACATGTTATTCTATGTTCATGATATTATTCATAGGGTCCATTCAATACGAACAATGGGAAAGAACAAAAGAGGAAAAATTGAACAACGAAAGATAGAAAAGGAAAGAGAAAGTGAGTGCATGAGGAGAATACGCCAAGGTATATCATCAAATGCATGCAATGTAAGTGATGAAAATGAAAATGTTAATATTAATGTGAAAAATTCACCTAATTCATCTAATGCACCATTTCAATTCGATGTCATTAATGAACAAAATGCACATAATAAAAATGAAAATGTTCAACCTACACCAATTAAAATGATGGGGATAAATGCACCTAATTCATCTAATGAAAATGTAGAGAATGTAGCTGTGTTAACACCTCCTAGAATAATTCATAGAAAACCAAAGTTTCTAATTGACATTGATGAAAATATTTTGAGGCCAATGCATGATAAAATGTTGGAAATAAATTGTAGAAGAATTGTTAAAAATATTTGGAATAACTATTTTGAAAAATTAAATCAAAGTGGAAGATGTCAAGTAGTTGTTGAAATGATTAAGAATCTGAAATTTAGAGAGACAATGAGAATTATGGGGTTGAGAACATTTGAAAATAGTACTAAGAGAACTATTGCGAGAAATATATTCAATGCATACCAAGCCATTGGTTCAAAATCACACAGCAAAGATGCTAATGTTACTCAACATGTCCTCTTATAAACTATAATGGGAAAGGAAATGAAAAATTCTTGTATAGTAAGAAAAACAAGCAAGTCATTAAGGATAGGTAGATCAACATTATAGAGAGCCTTACATAGGTGAGACAAAATTGAAGATCCAAACACTAATTCTCTTTGGCCATTCTCAGGTAGACTCCCACACAAGGACAAAGTTGTTGATGCATTAAGAACATTAATTGAAATTTTTTGGCATGAAAACACAAGGGTTTCACCCAACCAAAGAGATGTTGTTAGGAGGAGAATCAAATCTACAAATTGTATACCACATCCAAAACACTTTTTGGATATGACACAAACACAATTTTATGAAAGATTCCTACAAAGATTTTCTTAAATTAAAATTAGTCAAAGATTTTTTGAAATGATAAAACCTTTTTATATCAAGATTAATCATGCGCGCACCACATGTTTTTGCAGGGTACATATTGAATTTTCCATGCATTATGATATATATCATCATGTTTGGTGTACTTTGCACACTAACACTATTTTGTAGGAATGTGGTCTTCAAGCACCTCCTACGTCATCAAGAGATTTTATGTCAAGT
>MU224035.1:672400-683580 GCA_018584345.1 Thuja plicata
CATCCTGCGATCACACACACACTTTGCAATTATCAACATCTCGACACTTCTCAAGTCATAGACGCTACCCAGCCAATACTGAGCATCAAGAACAGCGTTATTGAAGGAGTAGAGAGAGACAATAGAAGCTTCAAGCTTCAGAGGGTTTGCATTCATTTGTCTTCCTTTTCGTTGTTTGTACATTTTATTGCTTGCGTTTCGATCATTTTGTTTAGTATTTATTGCTTAATAGATTTGCATGCACTTGTGAACCTTGGCTACTAACCCCTGCCCTTGGAAAGCTATGGGAAACCGGAGAGAGAGGCGTACACTTACCTTATATGCCGCTTTTATAATTATTGTAATTCACTATTTGGGAAATATAATTTTTCTCTCACTCTGCTGAGATTTTCCAAGGTTTTTGTCCATGTGGTTTCCATTCAACATTAATTATTTGCATGCAGGTGTTCTAGGCGAGCTGTGAAGTTGGATTTCTCAACTTCTACAACACCCTAGTAGTTACTTCACTTCTTCACTTCTCCTACTTACACTTAGAAGTGTCTAAGTGCCAATTTCCACTCTAAAACTCATGAATCACTTGTATGGGTGTCCATCACCATGTAGACATTGCATTTGAGGGATCTCATACCCCTTTTCAATCGAGTCCAAGTTTTTGTCTTTAGGAGGCCTAACTGAGCTTACTTCCTTGTAGCCCTTGTCAGTGTGTTTTTCTCAATTATTTCAAAACTTTTCCTAAGAAATTGAAAATATAAGATCATATCCAGATACCCTTTTCCATTTCATAAATGATTTTGTTGGTTTTAGTTTCAGAAGTCCTCCGTACATAGGATTCCTACAAAGTAGGGTCAATAGGGCTAATTTCTAGGACAATCTGCAACACTATGCAAAACTTGTTTAAAAATTGGTCTTTATGATTGGTATGAACATGATCATCTCAGGATGTTAAGGTAACACTAAACCCTAACTGGAAATGTACTTTGACCGTACATTACTTCACTACCCTGCATGTGAATGCTCACTGTTTCACCTCCAAACCACTAACTGGACAGTGCATGCTCGGCTAGGGCTTGGATATAAAAATAGAAAATTGACTTTCCCTAAATCCTAAATCTACACATATGTACACAAATGACTCCCCTAACATATCCATCTACCCTTAGGTGTTTCCCATGGTTAGATTTCATGGGGGAGGCAAGACTTGACTGACTAGTCGGGACAGGACTAGTGAGTCTCCTAAACACAAAACAATTTGAACTAGACCTTAAAATACCTCAAAACAACTAACTTACTGAATGAACAATGTAACAAAATGTATTGAGAACACCAAACAATCATCATCTCAAAGCTTTCAATCCATACAATGACACTGTTTCAATGAAATGCTCGGGATTCTCAGAAAACCAGAATTGCAGAGCTGTATTCCAACTTCACACTTGTTATAATGACTGAATAACTAGATGATTCGATTCTTTTCATGCATTAGATGCCTTATTCCTTCATTCTAGGCCTTGTTTTTTGATTACCCACTCCTAGTTTCAAGGAGAATCCAAGGTAACTGTGTTGCATGCAACATTTGTAATAATTGCGAATGTTGTCATGACAACAATTTAGCAAATTTTGGAATCTTTGCCATTATGCCTTCTCCCTACATTTTAGGACCTCTAACCTCTCCATTTCAAGGATCCAAGATCATTTAAGGCTCCAAAGAATCTCTATGTCGACATTTATGAGGTTAGGACACATTCATGACTCAAATCCATGAACTAGCAACTAAGCCTATTAAAATGAAAAACTACAAACAATGGCTATTGTTGTGACCTTAGTCCTAATGACTAACTAACTTAGCCTACATGGAAATGACTTAATAAGGTCTAAACACAAACTAACCTATCTTGACTTGGCCAATGCCAAGTACAAGCCAAAATGAAAACAACTTGGAGGTTAGCCTAGGTGTGCTCCTACACCATCCTCCCCAAAACACAAAGTTCAATCCACCCTTGGATTGAGGATTCTTGGATCAATCCCCATCTTTTTGAACTCTGATTATTTGACCCATACTACATCAGCATTGATTTGATCATACCTTTTGATCAAGTTCTCCTTATACTCTTTTGTTCTAGTCTTCTTGTATACTCTTGTATCCAGTATGCTATCAACTCTTGTGACTGTAGTAGAGGGTAATTGTAGATCTTCCACATCTCTACTCACTTCTTGGAGACTCTGATCCATGTCTTGCTATGGTCCTTTGTAATGGACTAAGTCTACAATGTTGAAAATGGGTGACAGTCCACTATCTTCTGAGAGCTCAACTTTGAATGCATTTTCACCACACTTAGCCAAGATAGGACATGAGCCTATCCTTCTCATCTGCAATTTGTGAGGGAATCCTTTCTAAATTTTTTATTTTTTTAGATGGATCATGAATAAGTCTCCCACATTAAACTAAACTTGTCTTCTACCCTTATCAACCCTTGCTTTATGTTTCAAGGTGTTCTCTGTCAAGGTTTTTCGAACTATATCATGTATTTCTTGCATGGCACAAGCAAAGTCATTTGCATATCCACTTTCCTTCACTCCATCCTTCAAGTCTCTCAACTCATAGACTCCTCTAGGATGCAATCCATATATTATTTCATAGGGGCTCTTCCCTGTTGCTCTATTTATGGTGTCATTGTAGGCATACTCAGCCTGTCCAATCAGTTGATCCCATTGCTATCCATACTCCTTTGTTAAGCACCTTAGTAGATTTCCAATGCTTCTATCCTCCACTTCGGTCTGACCATCAGTTTGGGGATGGTAGGCAGATCCAAAGGATAAATTAGTGCCTAATCTTTGCCAAAGAGTCTTCCAAAAATGACTCATAAATTTAGTGTCTCTATCAGACACAATGCTCTTACGTACCCCATGGATTTTTACTATCTCTTTGAAGAAGAGAGAGGCTATTTGGATGGCATCATTAGTGGTCTTGCATGGCACAAAGTGATCCATTTTACTAAAATTATCCACAACTACATAAACACTATCCATGCCTTGTCTTGTTTTGGGTAACCCAACTACAAAATCAATGCTCAAGCAATCCCAAGGCCTAGTAGGAATGGGTAGTGGTTGGTAAAGGCTAGAATTTGAAGAAGTGCCCTTGGCTCTCTAACATACAATGCAATTATCCACATACCTCTTAACATCAAGGTTCATTCTCAGCCAATAATAGAACCTTTGAACAAGTTCTTGGGTCTTAGTGATCCCAAAGTGACCACTCAATGCACCATTGTGCTTTTCCTGTATCATATTATCCTTAATAGAGCCTCTAGGGACACATAACTGATTTTCGTTAAACAAAAGGTTACTTTGAAAAGTGTATTCAACATACTTGCTATGGAAATGGTTCTTGTATTTAGCACATACCTTGTAAATGTCTACAAAGTCCTCATCTTTAGCATATAAATCCTTGAAGTGATCTATTCCCATGATCTTCAACTAAATCTCTTGGATCGTGAGAGCTCTTCTAGACAATGCATCTACAACTTTATTGAGGACACCTTTCTTGTGTTTGATGTTAAAGGTGTAAGCTTACAGATATTCCACCCATTTCATGTGCTTGTGGCTCAACTTCTCTTGAGAATTTAGAAAACATAAGGCTTGATTGTCTAAATAGACAATGAACTCCTTGGGTAACAAATAGTGTCTCCACTTTCTCCAAGCTTGAACCAATGCATACAACTCAAGGTCATAAGAAGAATACTTCTTCTTTTCTTCAATCAACTTCTCTGAATGAAATGCTACTGGTCTACCCTCTTGGCTTAGGACAACCCCAATAGCTATGTTGCTTGCATCACATTCAATTATGAAAAGCTTCTCAAAGCTTGGAAAGACTAACACAGGTTGAGTAGCAATATTTTCCTTCAATAACTCAAAGATTTTGTTGGCTTGTTCATTCCATGCAAACTTGGTCTTCATCCATCCTTTGATTGTGTCCAACATAGGAGCACAAATAGCAGTAAATTTCCTTATGAACTTCCTATAATACTGAGCAAGGCCATGAAAACTTCTTACCTCGATTTCTGTCCTTGGAGTAGGCCAATTCATGATGGCTTCCACTTTACTCTTGTCCATTTTTAGATTACCATGAGATAGAACAAATCCTAGGTACACTAGCTCTATTTTGATGAACTCACACTTCTCCAAGTTAATCATTAACTTCTCTTCATGTAGCTTCTTGAGTACTAATTCCACATGCTTGAGGTGTTCCTCTCTTGTCTTACTAAAGATAAGTATATCATCCAAGTATACCACTACAAACTTGCCAATGTGGTCCTTGAGTACTTCATTCATCAACCTCATAAAAGTTGATGGAGTATTTGATAGGCCAAATGGCATGACTAGAAATTTATACAGCCCTTCAGTAGTTTTGAAGGTTTTCTTCCATTCATCTCCTTCATTCACCCTTACTTGATGATATCCACTTTTTAAATCTATCTTTATGAAGTACCTTTCACCTCCTAGACAATCCATCAAGTCTTCTATCCTAGGGACAGCGAACCTATACCTGATAGTGGTCCTATTAATGGCTTTGGATTTAGTAAATAATCTCCAAGTACCTCCTTTCTTAGGGGCTAGGATTGTGGGTACATCACAAGGACTAATACTCTTCCTTATAAGACCTTGTTCTAGTAACTCTTGAATTTTCCTAGTTATTTCCTCATTCTGTTGAGGGGTCAACTTGTAGGCTACCTTATTGGGTAGGGTAGCTCCATGAATAAGGTCAATATTATGGCTTATGGGTCTTATAGGGGTTAAGGTTGATGGCTGTCCATCACTTACAATACCTTCATACTTTTGCAACATTTCTTGTATCTCTTGTGGCAGCTCTGTCCTCTTCACCATTTTGTCTTCCACTTCCTTGGGATTCAACATTAGTGCAAATCCAACTCCTTCTCCTTCCTCTATGGCTTCCAAGAAATTTTTCTCACTCACCATTAGTACATTAGGACCTGTTGTCTTCACCTCTATATCTTCTAACAATGACTATATTTTGAAAGTCATGTTATCCTTCTTGAAAGTGTAGGAGTTCTTCACTCCATCATGGATAGCTTGGCAGTCAAATTGCCATGGCCTGCCTAGGACCAAGTGAGATGCATCCATGGGTAGTACATCACATAGTACCTTGTCCTTATATCTCCCTATAGAGAACTTGACCCATGCTTGTTCATTCACTAAGACATGTTGTCCCTTATTGAGCCATGTTACCTTGTAAGGATGAGTGTGAGGTATCCTTGTCATGTTTAGTTTGCTGACTGCCTCTTCTAATACAATATTATCAGTAGACCCTGAGTCAATGATGAGTCTACATACTTTACCCATCACCTTACACTTGATTCTAAACAAAGACCTCCTTTGGCTTGGCTCCTCCTTGATTGGTTCCTTGATGAATGTTCTCCTCATCATGAGATTCTCACCTTCCTCTAAATTTAATGGCACCTCAAGGTGTTTATCAACTACATTTGTGTCTTCTTGGACTGGATTAGTCCTCTTTTTACCTCCTTGAGAAGTACTACCCTTCTCTGGACACCTATAGGCAGGGTGTCCCATTTGGTTGCAATGGTAACATTTCATGTTGGAAAAGTAATTTCCTCATCCTTGTCCACCACTTCTACCTCTAAAATTTGAGTTTCTTCCTCTACCACCTCTACTAGAACTTGCTTCTGGTTGCTCATTCTATTTGAATTCTCCTTGTGTCCTTAATTCTGAACTCCTTCCACCATAACCACCTCTTGGTCCTCTACTATCTCTTCATCTACCTCTTCCTTTATAACTTTGTTATTGCTTCCTTTTTCCTTTATCCTCTATCTTCAAGGCCATTTGATGGCATTGACAGATGGTTTTGAAGTTCACAAGACTCATGTCTTCTTGAATAGACCATTTGAGTCCATTCAAATACCTAGCTAGCTTGATGCTTTCATCTTCAACCACTTGTGACCTTAAGCACAATTTTTGGAACTCTTCAGTGTAGTCTTGGACATCCATGTATTTTTTTCTAAGATTATGTCTCCTCCAATGTAGATGCACTTCATAATCATCAGGAAAATAGGTCTACTTCATCTTAGTCACCATGCTGTTCCATGTGGTTATGTGACTCTTTCCTTCTTTCTGTCTTTCAGTTTGAACAAACTTCCACCACGTGAGAGCTAAACCTCTCAATCTTGACTTGGCCACATTTAATTTTTGGGCCTCTATGATACCATCACATTCAAAATGGTTCTCTATGCTATCTATCCAATCCACAACTAAATCTGGATCCATTTGTCCACTAAATAGTGGCACACCCTCCAAATCTTTACCAGTTAAAACCTTCAATGCCTTTAAGAAGGGTTCTTTGTCATTGACATGGTCAGGGGTTGGAGCTTCCTCTTCTAGATCCACTCCTTTATCCCTTTCTTCTTCTTCTTCTTTTTGATCTATCTTATCTTTCATTTTCTCAGCTTTGTCTTGGACTTCTCCCAAGAGTTTCTCCATTTGAGACAATATTTCTCTTAACAACTTGTTGTCTTCTTCTTGATCTTCTACCTTTTTGGATAACTCAGTGTTAGTCACCATGGTTTTACCTTTCTATGAAATTCTAGGTGTATTCTCTCCCACTGATTCAGTAGGCTGAAACATCCACCACAAGCCTGATCTTTAACCAAGCTCTGATACCAATATGATGTGAGTGTTCCAAATGGCTTGCTTGCACAATCTCCCAAGAAGATCTTCTTTATCTTCTTCAAGGATCCTAATCTCCTCTAGGTTCTTATTAGGCTTATATCATTAACTAATTCCTAATCCTACTCATCTCTAAGAGTCTCCACTTTGTGCTTCACCTTTGAAAGACTAACACCCTAGTAGTTACTTCACTTCTTCACTTCTCCTACTTACACTTAGAAGTGTCTAAGCGCTAATTTAAACTCTAACACTCATGAATCACTTGCAAGGGTGTCCATCACCATGTAGACATTGCATTTGATCACATTTGAATCCATCTTGAGGGATCTCATACCCCTTTTCAATCGAGTCCAAGTTTTTGTCTTTAGGAGGCCTAATTGAGCTCACTTCCTTGTAGCCCTTATCAGTGTGTTTTTCTCAGTTCTTTCAAAAATTTTCCAAAGAACTTGAAAATATAAGGCCATATCCAGATACCCTTTTCCATTTCATAAAGGATTTTGTAGGTTTAAGTCTCAGAACTCCTCTGTACATAGGATTCCTACAAACTAGGGTCAATAGGGCTAATAGGCCTAATTTATAGGACAATCTACAACACTTCTTGTATGTCTTGTGGCAGCTCTGCCCTCTTCACCATTCTATCTTCCACTTCCTTGGGATTCAACATTAGTGCAAATCCAACTCCTTCTCCTTCCTCTATGGCTTCCAATAAATTTTTCTCACTCACCATTAGTACATTAGGACCTGCTGTCTTCACCTCTATATCTTCTAACAGTGACTATATTTTGAAAGTCATGTTATCCTTCTTGAAAGTATAGGAGTTCTTCACTCCATCATGGATAGCTTGGCGGTCAAATTTCCATGGCCTGCCTAGGAGCAAGTGAGATGCATCCATGGGTAGTACATCACATAGTACCTTGTCCTTATATCTCCCTATAGAGAAATCCACCCATGCTTGTTCATTCACTAAGACATGTTGTCCCTTATTGAGCCATGTTACCTTATAAGGATGAGTGTGAGGTATCCTTTTCATGTTTAGTTTTCTGACTACCTCTTCTAATACAATATTATTAGTAGACCCTGAGTCAATGATGACTCTACATACTTTACCCATCACCTTACACTTGATTCTAAACAAAGACCACCTTTTGCTTGGCTCCTCCTTGATTGGTTCCTTGATCAACGTTCTCCTCATCATGAGATTCTCATCTTCCTCTAAATTTATTGGCACCTCAAGGTGTTTATCAACTACATTTGTGTCTTCTTGGACTGGATTAGTCCTCTTTTTACCTCCTTGAGAAGTACTACCCTTCTCTGGACACCTATAGGCAGGGTGTCCCATTTGGTTGCAATGGTAACATTTCATGTTGGAAAAGTAATTTCCTCTTCCTTGTCCACCACTTCTGCCTCTAAAATTTGAGTTTCCTCCTCTACCACCTCTACGAGAACTTGCTTCTTGTTTCTCATTCTATTTGAATTCTCCTTGTGTCCTTAATTCTGAACTCCTTCCACCATAACCACCTCTTGGTCCTCTACTATGTCTTCCTCTACCTCTTCCTTTATAACTTTGTTCTTGCTTCCTTTTTCCTTTCTCCTCTATCTACAAGGCCATTTGATGGCATTGGCAGATGTTTTTGAAGTTCACAAGACTCATGTCTTCTTGAATAGACCATTTGAGTCCATTCAAATACCTAGCTAGCTTGATGCTTTCATCTTCAACCACTTGTGACCTTAAGCACAATTTTTGGAACTCTTCAGTGTAGTCTTGGACATCCAAGTCTTTTTTTCTAAGATTATGTCTCCTCCTATGTATCTACACTTCATAATCATCAAACAAATAGGTCTGCTTCATCTTAGTCACCATTCCCTTCCATGTGTCTATAATACTCTTTCCTTCTTTCTCTCTTTCAGTTTTAACAAACTTCCACCATGTGAGAGCTGAACCTCTCAATCTTGACTTGGCCACATTTAATTTTTGGCCCTCTATGATACCATAACATTCAAAATGGTTCTCTATGATATCTATCCAATCCACAACTAAATTTGGATCCATTTGTCCACTAAATAGTGGCACACCCTCCAAATCTTTACCAGTTAAAACCTTCAATGCCTTTAAGAAGGGTTCTTGGTCATTGACATGGTCAGGGGTTGGAGCTTCCTCTTCTAGATCCACTCCCTTCTCCCTTTCTTCTTCTTCTTCTTCTTCTTCTTTCTGATCTATCTTATCTTTCATCTTCTCAGCTTTGTCTTGGACTTCTCCCAAGAGTTGCTCCATTTGAGACAATATTTCTCTTAACAACTTGTTGTCTTCTTCTTGATCTTCTACCTTTTTGGATAACTCAGTGTTAGTCACCATGGTTTTACCTTTCTCTAAAATTCTAGGTGTATTCTCTCCCACTGATTCAGTATGCTGAAACATCCACCATAAGCTTGATCTTTAACCAAGCTCTAATACCAATATGATGTGAGTGTTCCAAATGGCTTGCTTGCACAATCTCCCAAGAAGATCTTCTTTATCTTCTTCAAGGATCCTAATCTCCTCTAGGTGCTTATTAGGCTTAGACAATTAACTAATTCCTAATCCTACTCATCTCTAAGAGTCTCCACTTTGTGCTTCACCTTTGAAAGACTAACACCCTAGTAGTTACTTCACTTCTTCACTTCTCCTACTTACACGTATAAGTGTCTAAGTGCTAATTTCCACTCTAACACTCATGAATCACTTGCAGGGGTGTCCATCACCATGTAGAAATTGCATTTTATCACATTTGAATCCATCTTGAGGGATCTCATACCCCTTTTCAATCGAGTCCAAGTTTTTGTCTTTAGGAGGCCTAATTGAGGTTACTACCTTGTAGCCCTTGTCAGTGTGTTTTTCTCAGTTCTTTCAAAACTTTTCCAAAGAACTTGAAAATATAAGACCATATCTAGATACCATTTTCCATTTCATAAAGGATTTTTTAGGTTTTAGTTTCAGAATTCCTCTGTACATAGGATTCCTACAAACTAGGGTCAATAGGGCTAATAGGCCTAATTTATAGGACAATCTGCAACACTATGCAAAACTTGTTTAAAACTTGGTCTCCATGATTGGTATGAACTTGACCATCTTAGGATATTAAGGTAACACTAAACCCTAACTGGAAATGTACTTTGACCATACATTACTTCACTACCCTGCATGTGAATGCTCACTGTTTCACCTCCAAATCACTAACTGGACAGTGCATGCTCGCCTAGGGCTTGGATCTAAAAATAGAAAATTGACTTTCCCTAACTCCTAACTCTACAAATATGTACACTAATGAATCCCCTAACATATCCATCTACCCTTACATGTTTCCCATGGTTAGATTTCATGGGGTAGCCATGACTTGATTGACTGGTAAGGACAGGACTAGTGAGTCTCCTAAACACAAAACAATTTGAACTAGACCTTAAACTACCTCAGAACAACTAACTTACTAAATGAGAAATATAATAAAATGTCTTAAGAAATCCAAACAATCATCAGCTCAAAGCTTTCAATCCATACAATGGCACTATTTCAATGAAATTCTTAGGATTCTCAGAAAACCATAATTGCAGAGCTCTATTCCAAATTCACACTTGTTACAATGACTGACTAACTCGATGATTCGAGTCTTTTCATGCATTAGATGCCTTCTTACTTCATTCTAGGCCTTGTTGGTCGAGTCCCCACTCCTAGTTTCAAGGAGAATCCAAGGTAACTGTGTTGCATGCAACATTTGCAATAATTGCAAATGTTGTCATGACAACAATTTAGCAACTTTTGGCATCTTTTCCATTATGCCTTCACCCTACATTTTAGGACCTCTAACCTCTCCATTCGAGGATCCAAGATCATTTAAGGCTCCAAAGCATCTCTATGTCCACATTATGAGGTTACGACACATTCATGACTCAAATCCATGAACTAGCAACTAAGCCTATTAAAATGAAAAAATACAAATAATAGCTATTGTTGTGACCTTAGTGCTAATGAATAACTCACTTAGCCTACATGGCATTGACCTAATAAGGTCTAAACATAAACTGACCTATCTTGACTTGGCCAATGTCAAGTACAAGCCAAAATGAAAACAACTTGGATGTTAGCCTAGGTATGCTCCTGTACGAGAATCTAAATGGAATCTCTTGAAACTGTGCCACGAGCTTCTAGGCCTTCCCAATACGTTCCTTGTGCACTTCATAGATCTCTAATATCTGTCATGAGGTCAGAGATATGGCTCTCTAAAAATCATTTCCCAATTTGGCTTAGTGAACCTTGGGAACACTTCGGTCTGACTTGCACTGGAATGTTCTTGATGCTTCGCAAGTGAAAAAGGGTCTCCCCTAGTGTTTACCCGGCCAATTGGAGCTGATGGAGATGGTAGTTTGGTCCCACAATGAATGGTTTGAAAGATGCACCATTAAACAACTTTCAACTGAGCAACAATGGAACTTTTTGCACCAATCAAGATCGG
>MU224035.1:683676-694530 GCA_018584345.1 Thuja plicata
TATATATATATATATATTGATAGGGGGTAAATTAGTATTACAACACTTTAAACTTAAATCAAGTAAAGTACAACTTATCCAAATAATCGCTGAAATCAAAAGAACATAAACAGAAAACACACAAATCATTACACCATGAATTTGTTTTTGAGGAAACCCTAGCCAAGGGAAAACCCCGGTGGGGATGGTACCCACAAATATGCATTTAAAGTATACTATCCCTGTTAGGAGACCTAGCCCTCGTAGGAGCTAATTATTACATTAGTACATTTCCTTGTTAGAGGAATATAAATCCTTGTTAAAAATATACTTAGCACACTTCTCATACAATCATAAATGAGATTCTGTTACAATTCTTTATCAAGAATGAACAATGCAAGCATCTGCTTTGTTTTGGTAGTTCCAGTTGTAGTTTTCATTACCATCTGAATGATTCTAATATCACAGTGCATCCATCCAACTCTTCACATCCATACCAATTTATCACACATCCATTGGTGTAGGAGCACCTAACGATCTAGCATGAAAGACCCTTAAGAACTCTTAGATTAGTTTTTTTGGTTTGTAAAGTATTTTGTTCATTCACTCTTGTAATGAGTGAGTGGAAAATGGGTCAAGCTGATGAACAAACAATCTAGTTGCTTAATTGGTTTCTTTCAGTTGTGTGTGTGTGAGGTATTTTGTAAGCCTTTGTAAATCCAACCAAGGCATTAGGAACCTTTCAAAAAGCTTCTTGGTTAACACTAATGTTTGGTTAACACTGATGCTTGGTTAACACTAATGCTTAGTTAACACTGATGCTTGGTTAACACTAATGCCTGGTTAACACTGGTACTCGATTAACACTGATGCTCGGTTAACACTGGAGATTGGTTAACATTGGTTGCGACTGGTGCTCGATTTTTCATTACTGTTGCTTGGTAAATTTAGTCATAACGGTCTATGAAAAGAGGATCTTGTCTTTAATGGAAAGTATGGGCAGTTGTAATGGTTCTTGAAGAGATGCTTGCAATTGACTGAGAATTTAGGGCTATTCCATTGATAGGATGGTTAATAATGACATCCCAAGCATTCATTTTAGAGAGTAGTAGAGGTTGCAAAAGAGGTGAAGTTACAGAAAAGTTACAGAGTTGCAGATTATTTTAGTGTTTTGATTTCATTTCTAGAAATGAGAAGTAGCAAACTATGTGTTTAGTGAATGTCAAGCTTTGTTGTTCTTTTTGCATGCAAGTAGATTAGTTTACTTTATTTCTATTTTGCAAGTTGTTAGTTCTTCACCCATTCTGGGTTCTAAACAGTAATGGCCCCTCGAGATTCCTGAATCTATGGTGAAAATCATGTGTTGGGAAGGAACTCGAGAGGATCCCTTGTACATAGTTTCTTTTTTGTTTTTGGTAGGAGAAGAAATAGTTATGAGTCTGGATATCTTACCCTAGGCGAGCTCGGTAATAGTCTGGCTAGGGAAAGGACTGAAAGAAATGTTCTGAAAACATTGATTGAGTGAGTAGAATGAATCTATTTGTGTAGGTTTAGTGAGGAAGATGAATAACATGTAGATGGGGACTGAGTTTTGAAGGGGAGGTAAACCTGATAGTGACTTACCTTAGTTTAGGGTTGTGAATACCCTAAGAGATCTAAGAGAAATATCTCAGAGTAGAGCCAAGATGACTCTGTAGTAGCAATGAGACTCCATATCCACATTAGATTGGTATCAGAGCCCTAAAAGATCTAGGCATGTGCTGTTTGGATATTATCTACAGGAACATTTGTCGACTCATCAAAGATGGTGACCAACACATAACTCACAAAATATGTGGAAGAGAAAAAGGAGGAGAATAGACCCCTGAAGGAACAATTGGCAAAAATGGCAACCAAGTTGGAAGAAGTGCAGCTTAGGACTGTAGTAATTAGTGAAAGGATGAGAGAATCTAATGGAAAGGGTAAAGCACTGGCCAAGGAAGACATTATACCAGAGCCAAACCCTGTGCTTCAAGAAGAGCCATTCTTGAAAGCATTGAAGGCAATGAGTGGTAAGTCCTTAGAAGGTGTGCCTCTATTTAGTGAAAAGATGGAACCAGAGTTAATCATGGAATGGATAGAAGGTCTTGAAAGTCACTTTGACTGTGATATTGTAACTGAATCTTAGAAAGTAAGAATAGCCAAAACAAGATTGAGAGGAACTACTCTCACTTGGTGGAAGTTTGTCCAAGATGAGAGGAATAAAGAAGGAAAGAACCCCATAACCAGTTGGAAAGGTATGGTCAAAAAGATGAAGGAAACTTACCTTCCTGATGATTATGAAGTGCAGTTGCACAAAAAGAGACACAATCTGAGACAAAAAGATTTAGAAGTCAGTTCCTACATAGAAGAGTTTCACAAGCTATGCTTAAGGTTGCATGTGATGGAAGAAGAAAGCCTGAAAGTGGCTAGGTACCTAAATGGTCTCAAGTGGAGTATCTAAGAGGAAATTAGTCTCTTAAACCCCAAGACTGTACACCAATGTTACCAGCTAGCCCTCAAGGTGGAGGAAAAATTCAAGAAAAAGCATGATTCAAATAGAAGAGGAAGAGGAAGAGACAATAGAGGTCACATAGGAGGATACAAAGGAAGAAATCAGAGTGAGTCTAAACTCACTGAGAATCAAGGAGAATCTAGCAACACAAGAGGTGGTTATAACCAAGAAAGAGGTTCAAATAGTAGTTCAAGAGGAAGAACTAATAACCAAGGAAGAGGATCTTAATTCTATTCAATGAAGTGTTACAATTGTTAGCAATTTGGACATCCTACATATCGGTGTCCTGAGAAGAGTTATACATCACAAGGAGGAGAAATGAGAGTCCACTATGTGCAAGAAGAGTCTTCTAGCAACAAGACCAAAGAAATTGCACTAGATTATGAAAATGGAGAGAATCTAATGATTCACAGAGCACTCTTCAAAGAACCCAGCAAAGAAGAGACAAGCCAAAAAAGATCTTTATTTTGAATCAAATGCAAGGTACTTTGTAAGGTCTGTAAAGTTATCTTAGATTCAGGTTCTACTGATAACATTATTTCTTTAGAAGCTATTGAAAAGTTAAATTTGAAAAGAATTCCTCATACTAATTCTTATAGGGTTACTTGGCTGAATAAAGATCAACATATATTAGTTAATGAACAAGCTTGGGTAGAATTTTCCATAGGGAGATATAAGGACCAAGCATTGTGTGACATACTACCCATGGATGCTTATGATCTATTATTGGGCAGACCTTGGTAGTTTGATAGAGCTGCAGTACATGATGGAGCTAAGAAATCCTATTCATTTAAAAAAGATGGAGTAATCTTCAAGATTCAGTCAATCTTGGAAGAAGGTGAAGTGAAGAAAGAGGGTCTTGACATATTATTAGTAGGTGAGAAAGAGTTCTTACAAACATTGGTGGAAGAATACGGAGTAGGCTTTTATTTGGTTCTAAAGACAAAGAATGAAAAAGGGTATAAGAAGGAAGAGTTACCCTTAGAAGTGAAAGAGCTGTTGAGTCAAAGCCAATACATCATTAGTGATGGTTAACTAGCTAGTCTACCACCTAAGAGATCCATTAGTCATCAGATTGAATTCACCCCAGGAGCCCCAATTCCCAACAAAGATACTTATAAAATGACCCCACAATAGAATGCATAGATAGCCAACCAAGTTCAAGAGTTGCTTGATCAAGGACTAATTAGAAGGAGCATAAGTCCATGTGTTGTTCCCATAGTCCTAGCCCCAAAGAAGAATGGTAATTGGACATTATGTACAGATTCCAAGGCCATAAATAGGATCACTATTCGGTATAGATTCCCAATCCCTAGGATAGAGGATTTGATGGATTTCTTAGGAGGAGCTAAGTATTACTCCAAGATAGATCTTAAGAGTGATTATCATCAGATAAGAATCAAAGGTGGAGATGAGTGGAAGACTAATTTTAAGACTATCGAGGGACTCTATGAGTGGCTTGTTATACCTTTTGGGTTATCAAATGCCCTGAGCACATTTATGAGGTTCATGAATGAGGTGTTGAAAGACTTCATTGGACATGGGTTGTAGTGTACTTAGATGACATTTTAGTGCTCAACAAAACCAAGGAGGGTCATCTTAGACATCTGCAATTGGTGATGTAAAGATTGCATGAAGAGAAGTTGGCAATCAACTTGGAGAAGAGTGAGTTCATAAAGCAAGAACTTATATACTTGGGTTTTGTTATCTCATAAGGTAACTTGAAGATGGATATTAGCAAGGTGGAAGAAATTTTGAATTTTCCCACACCTAATTCAGCCATAGAAGTAAGAAGCTTCCATGGATTAGCACAGTTCTACAGGAATTTCATCAGGCAGTTTAGTGAAATCAATGCACCTATTTTAGATACCATAAAAGGAGGTATGAAAGAAAAGTTCCAATGGAATAAGCAGGCTGATAAAGGATTTGAGGATTTGAAGAAAAGTATAGAAACTCAACCTATTCTTACACTTCCTAGCTTTGATAATTTGTTTACTGTGGAATGTGATGCAAGCAATGTTTCCATAGGTGCAATTTTGAGTCAAGAGGGAAAACCAGTAGCTTTTCATAGCGAAAAACTGAATGATGCAAAGAGGAAGTATTCCTCATATGATTTGGAGATGTACACATTAGTAAAAGCACTAAGGAAATGGAGACATTATCTCCTTCCCAAAGAATTTGTAGTCTTTATCGATAATCAGGCTTTAATTTTTTTGAATTCTCAAGACAAACTAAGCCATAAGCATATGAAATGGGTAGAGTACATTCAAGCCTACACCTTCACCATCAAGCACAAGAAGGGAGTACAGAACAAGGTAGTAGATGCATTGAGTAGAAGGTTTCTCATGGTGCAAGAAATTCAGTTAAGAAGCATTGGTATAGACAACTTTAAGGATATGTATTCAGAAGATGAAGATTTTTTTAGAAGCATACAAGGTATGTCAAGATTTTTAGAATCACTTTCATAGTGAGTATTCTGATTTCACCCTACAAGAAGGTCTTCTATTTAAAGGAGGAAAAATCTGTGTACCAAAAGATTCAATGAGGGAGAAATTATTGCAAGAGAAGCATAATGGTTCAATGAGTGGACATTTTGGGGTGCATAAAACCTTAGAATTGGTGCAGCGGTACTACTATTGGCCAAGAATGAGCAAAGATGTTCAAAAGTATGTAGATAATTGCATAGTTTGTCAAAAGGCCAAGGGAACTTCCTCAAATGAAGGATTGTATCAACCACTTCCAATCCCAAACCAACCTTGGGAGTGTGTCAGCATGGATTTGGTAGTTGGACTACCAAAGACCAAGCAAGGAATGGATAGCATCTTTGTGTTTGTGGATAGATTCAGAAAGATGGCCAACTTTGTGCCATGCAAGACCACACATGATGCATGATATATAGCACATATTTTCTTTAGAGAAGTAGTGAGGATACATAGATTACCTTTGAGTATCATATCAGACTGAGACTCTAAGTTTATGAGTCATTTCTGGAAAACCTTATGGCAGAAGCTCGGTACAAATCTTTCCTTTAGCTCGACATATCACCTACAAACTGATGGTCAGACTGAAGTGGTGAACCAAAGTTTAAGAAATCTTTTGAGATGTCTCACAAAGGAATATGGACAGTCATGAGAGTAGTTACTTGCACAGGCAGAGTTTTCCTACAATGATATAGTCAATAGATCCACTAGAAAAAGTCCTTTTGCAATAGTATATGGGATTCATCCCAGGGGTATGTGTGAACTCAGGGATCTTGGAAACAATGTAGAGAAGAGTGGTTATGTTGAAGATTTTTCTCAGTCCATGAAAGAAGTCCATGATACTATGAAGAAGACATTAGTGGAGATTACAACTCACACCAAGCAGATTGTAGATGAAAGGAAAAGAGATGTTCACTTTCAAGTTGGAGATTTGGTCATGGTGCACCTAAACAAAGCACGGTTGCAAAAAGGTGTCCCAAAAAATATTTAGATGAGAAAGATAGGCCCTTGTGCAATTTTAGCATAGTATAGGTCAAATGATTATAAAGTTGACCTTCCTACGGATATAGGTTTATCTCCAGTCTTTAATGTGGCAGATCTGGTGTCCTACAAGGGACTAATTCTAGAAGAAGATCCTGATTTAACAACAAAAATAAAGGATATCAAGGCACTAAAACTTCCAGGAGCCCCAAAGCCAAGAGCAGAGAAGATTCTGAATTCAAGATTTTCTAAGCAGACTAGAACAAAGACATACATGGAGCATCTAGTCATGTGGCAAGGACAAGCTGATTCTAAAGCCACATGGGTGCAGGAGACAAAGTTCAAGAAGCTGGGCATTGACCCCTACCTGATCTAATCACTTGGAAGTTGATTTCTCTCTATTGGGGGAGTATGGTGTAGGAGAACCTAAAGAACTAGGGTGAAAGACCCTTAAGAACTCTTAGATTATTTTTGTTGGTTTGTAAAGTGTTTTGTTCATTCACTCTTGTAATGTCTAAGTGGAAAATGGGTCAAGATGATGAACAAACACTCTAGTTGCTTAACTGGTTTCTTTCAGTTGTGTGTGTGAGCTAGTTTGTAAGCATCTGGAAATCCAACCAAGGCATCAGGAACCTTTCATAAAGTTGCTTGGTTAACACTGATGTTCGGTTAACACTGATGCTCGATTAACACTGATGCTTGATTAACACTGATGCTCAGTTAACATTGATGCTCAGTTAAAACTAATTCTCAGTTAACACTAATTCTTAGTTAACACTAGTGCTCGGTTAACACTGATGCTTGGTTAACACTAGAGCTTGGTTAGCACTGGTGCTTGATAAATAATAGAGCTCAGTTTTTCATTACTGTTTCTCAGTAAATGCAGTTGTAACAATCTGTGAAAAGTGGATCTTATCTTTAATGGACAATATGGGCAGTTGTAATGGTTACTAAAGAGATGCTTGTGATTGAGTGGGTAGTTAGGGTTGTTCCATTGATAGGATGGTTAATAATGACAACCCAAGCATTTATTTTAGAGAGTAGTAGAGGTTGCAAAAAAGGAGAAGTTACAAAAAAGTTATGGAGTTGCAAATTATTATAGTGTTTTGATTTCATTTCTAGAAATAAGAAGTTACAGACTGTGTGTTTAGTGAATATCAAGCTTTGTTGTTCCTTTTGCATGAAATTAGATTAGTTTAATTTATTTCTATTTTTCAAGTTGTTAGTTCTTCACCTGTTCTGGGTTGTAAATAATAATGGCCCCTTGAGATTCCTGAGTCCATGTTGAAAATCATGTTTTGGGAAGGAACTCGAGAGGAGCCCTTGTACATAGTTTCCTTTTTGTTTTTGGTAGGAGAAACAATAGTTATGAGTCTAGATATCTTACCCTAGGCAAGATCGATAATAGTCTAGCTAGGGAAAGGACTGAAAGCAATGTTCTAAAAACATTGTTTGAGTGAGTAGAATGAATCTATTTGTGTAGGTTTAGTGAGGAAGATGAATAACCTGTTGATGGGGACTGAGTCTTGAAGGGGAGGTAAGGATGATAGTGACTTACCTTAGTTTAGGGTTGTGAATACCCTATGAGATCTAGGAGAAAGATCTCAGAGAAGAGCCAAGATGACTCTGTAGTAGCAATGAGACTCTAGATCCACATCATCCATCACATTCATCACTTTCCAAAAATCTCTTCCTATATATATTGTTACATATCTAGTCAACTTCCAACTACATCATAAAATAGAATTAATACTTATACAAAAAGAAATTACCAAGTTAGTGATCATATACTATTAGAACTTAGGTAATCCACAATTTGAATCTGACATAGAACATTTGGGTTTCACATTATACTCCCTCAATCATCATAATTTTTTTTATCTTCCATGTATCACAGTTACTCTATCTTCGCATGTCTTCATCATACTGTAACTTACTGTGACCAACTCCAAAACCTAAGAGATATTAACCAAAGGTTACATATATCCCAAAATAGATTCTCCTAAGCTCACATGTCTTTATTCATGATATAATGTCTTCGTTGAACAAAACTATACTCTTGTACCCTACAACTCAGCTTCCCAAACTTAGTCATTTTGTAGTCCTTAACTCTAAATCTGTGTTTCACACTATGTGATCATCCATAATATATGTGTTCCCATAAATGACAACCCTCAAGTGTTCTAGAACGCTCCTAAATGAACCACTTTCCAACAATATCTCCCTTTTGCATTGACGACAACACTTAGTGAAAAATGACTGTGTCAAAAACCAAAAAAAATATACACAACACTCTTTATATCCTTTACATATATCTTCTCTACTCTATACATTTTTTATATCTTATCTTCTCCCCCTTTGACATCAATGGAAAAGGTATACAAAAATCTAGATTACATAACAAAATTGTGCCACTGCTTACCAAAAATTATACGATCTTTAGCACATCTTGGAAGGAGCTCTCCAAAATCTTCACTTCCTCTAACCAAGTCTTCACCAATATCTTCCTCACATGAATCAGCACATTTAGTGCCAAAGAAGATGTTTCTGTTGCCTTTAGCTTGGTAGGCATATGTTCGGTGAGGGCCTGTGTTGTCCTCTCCATGTCAGAAAGATGGGTCTCAAGAATTGATAACTTAGGAGTGATTAAACTCTTTAGCATACTAAATCCTTCCATAACTCTCCCTTTCTATGTACCCAAAATACTTCATTTGTCCAATATCCTAGACACTTATTTGTTTAACTCCAATATAGAGTGTGAAGAGGTCTCATAAGTTTCCATCATCTTGTCCATAGTTAGTATGTCCTTTTCTATTAACTCCTCAATGTTTTTGAGATGTCTAATAGGATTTATACAGTAACTGTATAACTTTCTTCCATGTGATACATAACTCCTTGCCTCAGATATAGTTTTGTTCACTATGCCCAAGTCCCATGAGATAGAATTGTAAACTTCTTCCAACTTCTTCAAGAGGTACTTCTTCTCTACTTTCTCTTCAGCAATCTTCTCCAAGGACTTATATTATCTGTCAAAGTCATCCAATACCCTATTTAAGTTCTCTACATAGTCCTTTGATTGGAAAAAAAAAGGTATAGGTAGGAATTTGTTGACAGTGTCAACTGCTCTTTCTATTACCCTTGTCTTCTTCTCACCTTTCTGCTCAGATCTCTCTTTTGATTTAGCAAATGCAATGTAGGATAACTTCATCAACTCATCCACATCCATATTCTCAACATCAGTTCTCAAAGTCTTATCTCCACTTTCCAACAATAAAGATGAAGAAACAGATGCATGAGTTTCCTATTTCTCTTCAACTTTATTCATTATTTCCTTCGCTGCTTCAACTTCACTCACTTTCTGCTCTTCTTTCTATGTCATTTCTAGAAAAAATATTCCTTCAATATTTGTATCCATCTCAAAAGGATCACTAAAATCTTATGAGGTGTCCAAAGACACAGCCACACCAAAAACAAAGAAATATAGTTGCTTCACAATACTCACAAATTGACTAGTGTTTTCGCCCATTGATTTGTCAAGACTTATTTCTACCATTCTTGATGACTCACCTTTTCAAATAGTTATAGGATTAGTAGCATTTGGTGGTGAGGACTTCTCAAGTTTAGTACCCATCAGAACCTTATGCACATCCATCTGTGTTTCGTCAATCACTTTATCGTACCTTCTCCCCATTATCTTTACCAATCTTGACATAGTTCTTAGAAAGGGTTTTAAAGAATTCAAGATCTCCTCCATCTCCTTAACAAAAACAATAGGTAACATGTCTTCAATTGATTTTACTTTGATTGTTTCATATTATATATGTGCTAGTTGTTTCCTCAGCTCTAATTTATCATAGAGTTCCTCAGGTATACTACCTTCAACTTCTAACAAGTTCTTCTTAAAAGAAAGTAAGTGATTTATTATTATGTCTTCAATCAAAGTCTAATCATATGCTTCATAACTTACATAGAATCTAGACAAGGTATTAATTTTTCCTTTCTGAACTATTCTCTTTTCCAATATCTTTATGTCAGGTTTCCAGAGATTGATGTGGACAAAATCTTGTTGCTACTACAAAACTGGCTTGGATATGCTCTGAGATATTTCTCCTATATCTCTTAGGGTTTTCACAACCCTAAACTGAGGTAAGTCACTCTCAACTTTACCTCTTCTTCAAGACTCAGTCCCCCATCAAAATTATTTTCATCTTCTTCTTGTTGAACATGAACAAATATATTCATTCTGTCTATGCTGGAAACCTACCTGTTGGAAGCACGCTCAGACATGCAAACGTTAGAAAATATAAACCATTTAAGCTACACTAACATGTCTAAAATCATACTCTTAAAAACAAGAAGACTCCACCATGACCTCCGATGAGCTGAACAAGGGCACACAAGACCTTGTTGATTTTCTCTTAGAGAGGTGTGTGGGTGTGCTCTCCCAACACAATATATAAATCCCACTATTGATCTAAAAATATAACTAAAAGAGTGAAAGACTCAAGAGCAAGTATGAGGAACTTGTCTCAAGTCTTTACAATGATCATATGGATGCAAAACTAAACTAGATTGATATGCAAGATGAACAAAACTATCTAAGATTCATTCCATTATAAACCTAAGATATGATATCTAGATTCAACAATGAAATAAATATGAACTAAAGACTAAAATTGCTATGAAAATGCTAAATTTCTCTAGAATGAAACTAGCATGATAACAATGCATAAAAAGATGCTTTGCTCTTGAGAAAAGGCCTCTATTTATAGAGTTTTTGGAGGAGAGAGAGGGCTTGGATGAGGTGGAGCTCATGTGGCATCCACATAGGTGCCACATGAGGGACACATAAGCCATGCAAGAGGCCCACTTTGCTCACAC
>MU224035.1:704235-715319 GCA_018584345.1 Thuja plicata
TGTAGGAATCAATAAATTAGCTTAATTAACCTTAGTTAATTAATAAATAGGTTTATTTGGTGAGAGTGATGTGAGGTAGGGTAGGATCTAGGTTCAAATTAGTTTAATCCAAATTAGATTTAGATTAATTGTGGTTTAGTAGAATTAAGTCATGTGGAGGAATAAATAAATTATAAATTTATTTAAAAGGGGATTAATGAGGGGTAATGTATTAAATAAGATTTAATACATCAAATGGGGTAGTATTTAAAATAAATTTAAATACTAAGGAAAGTGAATCATATTTAATTAAATAAATTTAATTAAATAGATAGGAGAATATAACAAATATAATTAATTAAAATTAACTATAATGTTATGGGAATATTAATTAAATTAATATAAGGACGATTTTAGACGTCTACACATTCTACTCACTTATTCAATGTTTTCTAAACATTGCTTTCATTCTCTTCCCTAGCCGGACTATTACCAAGATTGTCTAGGGTAAGATCTCCAGACTCTTTGATGTTGCCTCTCCTATAGAAAACAAAAAGGAAAATATGTACAAGGGCTCCTCTTGAGTTCCATTCCAACACATGATTCTCAACATGGATTCAGGAATCTCGAGGGGCCATTACTGTTTACAACCCAAAATGGGTGAAAAACTAATAATTTCAAAACAGAAAGAAAGTAAACTAATATAATTGAATGAAAAATAAACAATGAATTTTGATATCCACTAAAAACACAATATAAAACCTTTTATTACTGGAAATAAAATCAAAAACTACAATAATCTGCAACTCTGCAATTTCCTGTAGCTTCTCTCTTTTTTGACCTCTACTTGTCTAGATCTCTAAAATGAAGGCTTGGGATTTTATTAATAACCATCCTCTCATTGGAAACAACCCTAATAGTCTACTCATTCACAAGAATCTCTTCAGGCACCGTTACAACTAACCATGTTGTCCATAAAAGACAAGATGCACTTTTCACAGGCCAGGATGACTAAATTTGCTGAGCAAAAGTAATGCAAACTGACTGCCAGTGTTTGTCAAGCTGCCAACATCGACCAAGCTGGATCACAGTGTTGGCCAAGCTACTAGTGATGGCTGAGCTAGATGACAATGTTGGCTGAGCTTCTAGTGATGGTCGAGTTGGCTAATAGTGTTGGCCGAGCTTCTAGTGATGGCAGAGCTGGTTGACAGTGTTGGATGAGCTGGTAGTGATGACCGAGTTGGTTGAAAGTGTTGGCTGAGCTGCTAGTGATGGCCGAGTTGGTTGAAATTTTTGGCTAAGCTTCTAGTGATGGCTGAGCTCGCTGTGGTTGCTGAGTGCCAGTGATACCAAGCAGCTTATCCAAGGTTCCTGATGCCTTGGTTGGATTTCCAGAGGCTTGCAAACTACCTCACACACACAACTAAAAGAAACCAACTAAGCAACCTATCTAGACATAGATTGATCTAGTCATATCCATCTTAGGGAAATAAAACAAAATACCTTCTAAGGTCCACACACACTCTCCTAACTTGGCTAGAGTTAGTACATGCTAGAAATAATGAGCTAAGGGTTTGAGCTAGGTGTGCTCCTACACCATACTCCCCCAGACAAAAGAAAGGTTAATTCATCATTGGATTGAGCATGTTTGAGTCAATGTCCAACCTTTTAAACTCTAATTATCTGATCCAAGTAGCATCAGCATCTTCTTTTTCATGACATTTGACAAGGTGCTCCATGTAGTCTTTGTTCCTAGTCTTCTTGTAGGGGTTAATTTCAAATCTTTTACCTCTTGTATTACCTCTTGAAGGTTCTAATTAGCATCTTGAATTGGTCCTTTGTATGCTATCAAATCTGCAATATTGAAAACCAGTGACAACCCAATGCCTTCAGAAAGCTCCACCGTGTATGCATTGTTTCCATACTTTGCAAGTATCTTACATGGACCTAGCCTCTTCATCTTTAGTTTGTGAGGAAAACCTTTTTTACAGCCTATGTTTGTTCAAGTGTACTATCACAAAGTCTCCAATTTGAAACTGAATATCCCTCTTTGTTGCATCCACCTTTTGCTTTACCCTTTCAACATTTTCAATCAAGTTCTTTCTCCCACTTTCATGGAATTCTCTCATTGAATGAGAAAATTCCTCAGCATGACCACTACCATGCATTCCTTCCTTCAATTCTCTAAGCTCAAAAATCCCTCTTGGGTGAAAGCCATAAACAATTTCAAAAGGACTCTTACCAGTTGATCTATTCACAGTATCATTGTATGCATATTCATCTTGTCCAATGAGTTGGTCCCATGCTTGACCATACTCCTTTTTGAGGCATCTCAAAAAGTTACCAAGACTCCTATTTACCACCTCTATTTTTCCATCTGTCTGCGGATGGTAGGCAGATCCAAAAGACAAGTTAGTGCAAAGCTTTCACCATAAGGTCTTCCAAAAATGGCTCATGAATTTGGTGTCCCTATCTGAAACAATACTAAGTGGGAGTCCATGGATCCTCACCACTCCACTAAAAAACAACTGAGCAATGTTACAAGCATCATGAATAGTCTTGCAAGGTATGAAATGAGCCATCTTGCTAAATCTGTCCTCAACAACATAAATGTTGTCATATCCCCACGTTGTTCTTGGCAAACCAACTACAAAATCCATGCTTATGCATTCCCATGGTCTGGTTTGGATTAGAAGTGGCTGATAAAGACCTACATTGGAAGATGTGCCCTTTTATTTTTGACACACTACACAACTCTCAACATACTGTCTAACATCTCTATTCATTCTAGGCCAAAAACAGAACCTAGTGACTAGCTCTTGAGTCTTACTAACTCCAAAATCACCACTAAGTGCTCCATTATGTTTTTCTTGAATCAAATTCTATCTCATAGACCCTTTAGGAACACAAAGATGATGTCCTTTAAACAATAAATCATTCTGAAAGGTATATTAAGAAAAATCACCATGAAAGTTGTTTTTAAACTCCTTGCATACCTTGTAGATTTGGGCAAAATTTTCATCTTCAGCATATAGGTCTTTGAAGCTATCAATACCTATGCTTTGTAGTTGAACTTCTTGGACTATGAGAAACCTTCTACTCAATGCATCAACAACCATATTCTGTACTCCCTTTTTATGCTTGATATTGAAAGTGTAGGCTTGTAGGTACTCCGCCCAATTCATGTGTTTGCTGCTAAGTTTGTCTTGAGAGTTAAGGAAGCTAAGAGTTTGGTTATTAGTATATACTATGAACTCCTTTGGCAGAAAGTAGTGCCTCCACTTCTTGAGTTCTTGGACTAGAGCATACAAATCTAAGTCATAAGAAGAGTACTTCTTCTTTGCATCATTTAGCTTCTCACTATGGAAAGCTACTAGTCTTCCTTCCTGGCTTATGATAGCCCCAATGGCCACATTACTTGCATCACATTATACTATAAAAATCTTATCAAAGCATGGAAGAACTAGAGTAGGCAACCTTGCTATCTTCTTCTTGAGTGTTTCAAACCCTTTCTTAGCCTGTGGTGTCCATTGAAAATTTGTCTTCATCCCACCTCTAATGGTGTCTAACATGGGTGCAAAAATCCCACTGAAATGTCTAATGAACTTTCTTTAATATAGAGCTAAACCATGGAAACTTCTCACCTCAGTTGCAGCCTTGGGAGTAGGCCAACTTAGAATGGCATCCACCTTTTCTTGGTCCATTTTGAGGTTACCCTGTGAAAAAACAAAATTGAGATATACAAGCTCCTGCTTCATGAGTCACACTTCTCCAAATTGATCATTAGCTTCTAATCATGCAATTTCTTGAAAAAAAATTTCAAATGCCTAATATGCTCCTCCTTAGTTTTGTTGAAAACTAAAATGTCATCTAAGTAGACAACAACAAAATTACTAATGCATTCTACCAATACCTCATTCATAAGCCTCAAAAAAATTTGAGGGAGCATTAGACAAACCAAAAGGAATTAAAAGCCATTCATACAAACCTTCCGTAATTTTGAAGGCTATCTTCCATTCATCTCCTTCATTTATTCAATTTGGTGGTAGCCACTCTTAAGGTCAATTTCGCTGAAGTACTTTGCCCTTCCTAAACAATCCATTAGGTCTTCAATTCTGGGTATTGGGACTAAGTCTCCAAGATCCTCCTTTCTTAGGTGCTAAAATAGTAGGGACTACACATGGGCTTATGCTCTTTCTAATTAGGTCTTGGTCTAATAACTCTCTGATTTGCTTGGCTATTTCCTCATTTTGTTGAGGGGTCATCTTATAGGAAGCTTTTTTGGGTAAAGTAGCTCCTGGTATGAATCCAATCTTGTGGCTAACAAGTCTCTTAGGAGGTAGTGGAGTTGGCTGGCCATCATTCACAATATCTCTATACTCTTCAATTATTTCTTTTACATTATTTGGTGTCTCTGATTTCTTGACAACAACTTCATCTTTTGGCTTCAATACTAAAATGAATCCAACTCCTTCTCCTTCTCCTAGAGTCTTCAAGAACTCCTTCTCACCAACCATGAGCACACTTGGACTTGATGTCTTCATCTCTCCTTCTTCTATCAAAGATTGAATTTTGAAGTTCACTCCATCTTTCTTGAACGAGTATGCATTTTTGGTTCCATCATGTATGGCTTGCCTATCAAATTTCCATGGCCTTCCAAGTAGAAGGTGGAATGCATCCATGGGAAGAATGTCATATAGAACTCTATCCTTATACTTGTCGATGGTTAAATCTACCCATGCTTATTCTCCTACAAACACATGTTGTCCTTTGTTGAGCCATGTTACCTTGTATGGATTGTCATGTGGAATCCTTTTCAATTTTAACTTGGTGGCTGCCTCTTCACTAATGATATTATTAGTTGAGCCTAAATCAATAATGACTCTACACACCTTCCCTATGATCTTGCACTTCACCCTAAAGAGTTCTCTCCTTTGGCTTGGTTCTTCTTTGCTTTCCTCTCTAATCAAGGTCCTCTTTATCATGAGGTTCTCACCTTCCTTTGATTCTAATGGTACCTCAGATTGCTTGCTGCTGCAACTTGATTCTTCTTGGACATAGTTAACTCTCTTTCCACCTCCTAGAGAAGTAGAACCTTTTCAGGACTCCTATAGGTAGGATACCCTAGCTAATTGCAGTGGTAGCATTTCATGGTGGCAAAGTAGGATGCTTCTCTTCCTTGATTTCTGCTGCTCCTTCCTCTCCAACTAGTGTTAGAGCCTCTACCCCTACTGAAACCTCCTCTATGTGAGTTTCCTTCTTGATTTTCAATGAGCTTGTTCTCACTTTTCTGCCTTGAATCTGATCCTCTTCCACCATAGCCTCCTTTCCCTCTTCCTTCTCTACCTCTACCTCTTTCTTTGAAGTTTTATTATGATTTCTTTTTGTTCTTCTATTCCACTTTTAATGAGAGTTGGAAACACTTATGGATGATTGTGGGAGTCTAAAAACTTATTTCCTCTTGGATATTCCATTTCAGGCCTCCACGATACCTAGCCACCTTGATAGTATCATCCTCTTGGACTCTTAACCTCAAGAACAACTTCTGGAATTCTTCAGTGTATGTAGCCACATCCAAATCTTTTTGTTTCAAACTCTATCTCTTCTTGTGTAACCAGATTTCCTAATCCTCAGGTAGGTATTACTCCTTTACCTTTTTTAACATGGCCTTCCAATTTTAAATTGGATACTTACCCATCTTCTCCCTCTCTTCTTGGAGGTATTTCCACTATGTTAATGCTAAACCTCTTAACCTTGGATTTGCAACTTTTACCTTTTGTGCTTCAGTTATTCCCTCACATTCAAAATGATTCTCAATACCTTCTATCCATTCTATAACTAGTTCACTGTCCATTTTTCCATTAAAGAATAGAATTCCTTCAACAATTTTGCCTCTGAGGGCTCTAAGAGCTTTTAGAAATGGATCCTAATTCTTTGGAGGGCCTGGTTTAGGTATTATGTCTTCTTCATCAAATTTTTGTTTCCCTTTGCTGCTACTGACTTCATCTCCATCTCTGCTTTTAGTTGCGTCTGCAACTTCTTAAAGTTTTACCTTCATCTCATCCAGGGCTTCTTCAAGGAGTCTACTCCTTTCCCTTTGATCCTCTATCACTCTCTTCTTCTCATCTACTTCCTTATCAAGCTCTGCATTGGTGACCATCTTGTTTTCACCTACTGATACTGTTGGCTGGAACATCTACCACAAGCCCAATCAATTTAGGCTTTGATACCAATCTGATGTGGACAAAATCTTGTTGCTACTACAAAACTAGCTTGGATATGCTCTTAAATCTTTCCCCTAGATCTCTTAGGGTGTTCACAACCCTAAACTGAGGTAAGTCACTCTCAACTTTACCTCCTCTTCAAGACTTAGTCCCCCATCAAAATTCTTTTCATCTTCTTCTTGCTGAACCTACACAAATAGATTCATTCTACTCACTTATTCATTATTTTCTGAACATTTCTTTCATTCTCTTCCCTAGCCAGACTATTACCAAGCTCACCTAGGGTAAGATCTCTAGACTCTTTGCTATTGCTTGTCCTACATAAAACAAAAAAGAAACTATGTACAAGGGCTCCTCTTGATTTCCATTCCAACGCATGATTCTCACCATGGATTCAAGAATCTCGAGGGGCCATTACTGTTTACAACCTAGAATGGGTGAAGAACTAATCATTTTCAAAATAGAAATAAAGTAAACTAATCTACTTGCATACAAAATGAAAAAAGAAGTTTGATATCCACTAAACACAAAATCTACAACTTTTCATTACTGGAAATGAAATCAAAAACTACAATAATCTGCAACTCTATAATTTCCTTTAGCTTCTCTCTTTTTCAACCTCTACTTCTCTAGATCCCTAACATAAAGGCTTGGGATGTTATTAATAACCATCCTCTCATTGGAAACAACCCTAATGGTCTAATCATTCACAAGAATCTCTTCAGGAACCTTTACAACTAACCATGTTGTCCATAAAAGACATGATGCACTTTTCACGGGCCGTTACGACTGAATTTGCTGAGAAATAGTAATGCAAACTGACTACCAGTGTTGGCTAAGCTACCAGTGTTGGCCGAGATGCCAGTGTTGGCCAAGCTGCCAGTGTTGCCTAAGCTAGCTAACAGTGTTGGCTAAGCTGCTAGTGATGGCCAAGCTAGCTGACAGTGTTGGCCAAGCTTCTAGTGATGGCTGAGCTAGGTGACAGTGTTGACCAAGCCGCTAGTGATGGCTGAGCTAGCTGACAGCGTTGGCCGAGCTTCTAGTGATGGCTAAGTTGGCTGACAGTGTTGGCTGAGCTACTACTGATGGAAAAGTTAGCTGAGAGTGTTGGCCAAGTTGCTAGTGATGGCTGAGTTGGCTATGTTGGCCAAGTGCCAGTGATACCAAGAAACTTATCCAAGGTTCCTAATGCCTTGGTTGGATTTCCAGAGGCTTGCAAACTACCTCACACACACACAACTAAAAGAAACCAACTAAGCAACCTATCTAGACATGGATTGATCTAGTCATATCCATCTTAAGGAAATAAAACAAATGACCTTCTAAGGTCCACACATACTCTCCTGACTTGTCTAGACTCAGTACATGCCAGAAATAATGAGCTAAGTGTTTGAGCTAGGTGTGCCCCTGCACTAGAGATGTTTCACATCTGGACTCTTCTCTTCTCCTTTCTTCTCTTCAACTTCTGTACTCTATCTTTTAGGTGGAGATTCATGTTTAGTGGATCTTGTATTCCTTCTTGGTAATTCCATAAGTTTTTATTTTTGCAATGTTCTCATTGGTAGTGTAGGTGTTGTTTCAGATATGTCAATCATAGTATATAGTGGACTAATTACCTTCTCAACTTTTGGAGGTCAAAGGGTTGCAAGAGAAATGCTCGCCAATCTAGAAACACTCACTATCATCTTCTTTCTTATCTCTTTTATACAAAAATTGGGTGCTAAATCATCTACCAAGTTCTCTACTTTCCTCTTTCATACACCTCTAGTATATTCTTCCCTTATCTTTGTTGACTTCTCTTCATAGGTGCCCCATCTTTCTTCAGATGGATCAATTTTTGAGGATAGTATATGTTCAAATTTCATAGTCAAGACCTCAGAACTGACTTCATATCCCAGAGGATAACACAACTTCATCCTAGGTTGAATTACCTCAAAGAAAACACAATCACTTTCAACCATGAAACAAATTGTATCTTTGTACTTCTCTATCAATTCCTGAGGAATCCTCTCTATTTCCTTCATCTATCTCTGCGAGATTTTGATCATCCCAAATAACTCACCATCAACCCATGTAGTGTTTTGTCTTCTATAGCTCTATGTGATATGAATTCCAGTGGGTTCACTATCCTTCCAAGCTCTAGGGTGCATACCAGGAAAACTATGTACAATATGAATATATATGTGTATCAATAGAGATCCAAACTTGAATTCCTTTGACTTATCCTTCTTAATTTTCTTTATATTTTCCAAGAATTATTGTGCAAGTATTTTGCAAAGGTTATATTTAATGTTTTCCTTAACCTTTATGTATGCCATCAAAATCACTCCCACGGATACTGAGTTAGGTCGGATGCTTTAATGTAGTTTGTATCCAAGAATTTTTGAAACCAATCTGACATCTTGTTGAAATATATCATTGATAATCATCGCTCTCTTATCCCATCGTGAATGCATTAGGGTTTCCACCTATTTCTCTATGTTTTTCTCTACAATAGGAATGACTCCATAATTATCCAAACCTATTATACTATGACTCAACTCGCTACATATCTTCACAGACTAATCTCCAAGCCAAATGAACTAGTCGTGAACTCTGTTCAAAATGATTTTAATCTATTCCTCTTCATCAAATTCATAAAGTTCAGTCATCCGAATGATACTTAAATTTTCAAGGTGTGCAAAATTATCTTTCATCTTGCCATTTGCTCCAATCATGTCCTTCATCTCTGAATATATCTCAAAATCTCCTAGAGACTCATACTTACAATGAATGTAAGCCCTAATGTCTTTGACATGTAGAATGCCATAGGGTGTTTGCAAAAATGCACCTTTGGGATCATCCTCAGTTGATTTGAATGGGTGTTTCTTAAACTTATACCTAGGCCTTTCATCAACATCAAAAATCAATGGAGTATCCATAACCAAAGCTTAAAAAATGATCTAAATACCTTTTATCTGCCAATTTTGTGAATTTATGCTTTGATCAAATGCTCAATGCACTTGCTTCTTTTCTTATTTTTTTTCTAATCTATGTTTTCCTTTGGGTCTTATCTTCAAATAATGTTTAAACAAGTTCTTTTGATTAATCTTATACTTCACTATGTAAAGAACTGACACAGTTCCCAATAAACTCATCTCTACACATAATCCAGTCAATTAACAATCTTACGATCACAAGATATAGACTGTAAAGGAATACAATCTCATATATGTGTTCTACAAAATCTCCACATAATCTCACTAAGCTTGCAAGAGCTTACTCCTCATAATTAGGGGCTAGATAGATTTATGATGTTTTCTTCCAATGCTCCCATAAGACCATGCTTGGCCATCTAGGTTGATGTAGCAATGTTAACATGAGGCGAAGGCTCAGTAGCATCTATTGACTCTCCCTAAACCAATACCTCACTTGTTTCTTTTACCTTCCATACCTTGCCATTGTTTTCATCTTTTGGTTTTATGAAATGAATCTTGTATTCATCCATGTATTCTATAAGACTCTTACCAGTATCACCAACAATCTTCTTTATAACGATAGGCGATGGTCCTCTTTTGTTATTAGTTCTATTTTACCTACAAAAATTCTCTATATGTCATGGATTGTTGTATTTGTAGCATGTAGGAGGTAGTCTATTCTGATTAACCTACAACTTACAACACCTTGTGATGTGTCCAAAGTTATTTCATTTGTAACATGTGATCTTAGTTGTTGTTTCTTCCTTAATGTAATCTTGTTTGATTCTAGATTGATTAGGATTCCTATATTCTTCTTGCATCCATATGCATGAAAATTGTTGCAATAACCATCAAAGGATTTGTAAGGAATTTTAATTCTGCAATCTCTCTTCATGTGTCCAATTTTGTTGCATCCAAAGCATCTACCTTTGAAGGGTCTGAACTGTTCTTTAGGTTTTTCAAGAATAGGGTTTTCATCATAAGTCTTCACTTCAAATTTTTCTTCCTGAGTCTTTGAACATTCAGCTTCATTGAAGCCAACTCTAGTCATGTCTCCTTTAGGTTTCTATCTATCTCTCTTCTCATCAATTTTATCACTGCTTATATGAAGTTTTTCAATGTGTTTCTTAGCTTCAACAAGTTCTCCTTTTATGATTTGATTATATTTCTCTAATTCCATTTTTTTTTTCTTGTAGTGATCAAGTGCAGTCTACATTTGTCCCATCTGAATATTAGCACCTTTTAAGGTTTCTTCAATTTTGTTTCTAGCATCCTTTTCCTGTTGAATTTCTTTAGGCATCTTAAGGGAATTAGTTTCATGATCAAGATTCAAAGCATCTTTCTCTTGTTCAAGTTTTTTTTATCTCATCTAATGTGTCATTTTCAGCATCCTCTTTTATCTTATCCATGAGATCTTGTCTCGTATTTCTTGAAATTTCAAGCTATTCTTTTAGTTTCTTGATGAATCCCTCTGCTCTTCTCAGTTTAAATTTCAAGTCACCATTTTCTTCTTTAGCTTTATCCAGGTCAATAATTTTCTTCTGGATTTGATTGTGTAAGTATTTTTAGCATCAACGTTTTGGATCACACTCTGTGATCCATCATTAGGATGAGAGAGTGCAAGAAATGTAAAAATATAAGATGTAGACAAAGCCTCACTCAAAAGATGTATAAAAAGAAGGGGGTGGGGGTGGAGAGGACACGCAAGGTGAGTGAGAGAGAGAGAGAGAGAGAGTAAACAAAAAATAAAAATAAAAACCATAAGTGCAAATCTAAGGAGGAAGACAACTACAACAAAAATAGCCTATATAAAAGAAAAATACACTGAAGAAAAAAGAAAGGAGATTATAAAAATAAAAACTAAAACAAACACAAAGAAAAAACTAAAAAAGCTATTTTTTTGACAAATATATATATATATATA
>MU224035.1:737601-764619 GCA_018584345.1 Thuja plicata
GGATACAAAAAGAAAATAAAAATTTATGTGGATTCCCAAGTCTCTCTTAAAAGGCTTGAACAAAAAGGAAAAATCAGAGTTGGCATCCAAACTTCCAAAGTCTTCCACTTCATCTCCATCTACACATATCCCATCTTCTAACTCTATCTTGGGTCCTCGTGTACCAAGATCCATATCCACTCATCCATCAAAGTCTCAAGATATTCCATCCACTTTTCCTCCATGCATCCACTACCCTTCAAGGGGTGTGTCAATTTTGATCTTGTCACTTACTATCCTTCCATATTGGGTCCTTACATTCCTTCTTTTTCTCTCATCCAATCCATTGCATAAACTCTTGGCCTCCATCTTCCTTATCCTCCATTTCATCTTCCTATCAACATCTTTGAACATACTTTCAGTGGCCTTGGCTCCTCATAACATATCCTTTGAAGGAGCACTATCTAAAGAGCACGAAGCTTAAGGTTCCTACATAAATTCAAAAAAAGAAAAAAAAAAAGAGAAAAATAACAAAAGAAAAAAAAATGAAAAGGTGCCTTGGTAGCAAAAGTAAAGAGAAATCAATTCGTCCTATGGTGAAAACCACTTCTTGTGGCACCTTGGATAAGTACCATGATGAAAACCTGGCAAACAGGCATCATGCGTAATTCCTCCTACTTGCACTTTTCACTTGGGGGCAAGTTCCTTCCAACATATCCCATCATATCTTACATCCATCTAGCTCATGAATATCCATGTTCCTTCCTGTGATCTTGACAAGGTTGAGCCTATCTTTGAACACACATGTATCTTGACATTCATGATCCCTTCCATCAGCCTATTCACTTTTACATGCTACCCTATCATGATCTTGCTTATCCCAAGCCTATCCTTCCTATCTCTGAGCATTCATGCCATAATCCAAAACATGTGCTTATACCTCCATCACCCCTTATCCTTTCATAGCTATGTCCTATCCAAAGTTGACCCCTTGGTCTTGATCAAAATTGAAAAATTGTTTCTCATAAGTCTCTTGACATGTCCTCTCTTTTGGACCGCATGCTTTCATGACATCAGGTCATTATTCTATATGCTCTCTAGCACTGCTCCACGAGCCTACATTTTCTATATTCTTGTTTCCCTAGCTTGGGTAATCTTGAGGAGACTGTCCTTGAGGGTTGCATTCACCCTCCTCATCCATCATTGCTTATTCGTCTCATACATCAGCTTTCTAATCCATCTGCAATGTCCTACACCTTGCCAGACATTGGGGGCACACCAATGTGATCTTGCTTGAGATTGGTAATCTTCTAAAAAATTCTAAAAATTGCAAAATCTAAAAAATTCTAAAAATTGCAAATCTTTAAAAAATCTAAAAATGGTAAAATATAAAAAATTCTGAAAATTGCAAATCTTTAAAAAAATCTAAAAATGGTAAAATCTTTAAAATTCTAAAAATGGTAAAATCTTTAAAAATTCTAAAAATGGTGAAACCCTTTAAAAAATTCTAAAAATTGTAAAATATTTTAAAAAATTCTAAAAATCTCCCACTTTCTAGCTTTAGTTCACTTTCCTACTTTAGTGTGCATTTTCTTTCAGTCATCTTCGAGATTTTGCTCGACCTCACATGGCATGTTCCTGGTCTAGGGGGCATTGTCTTTCTTTGGAGTCTTTCTCCTTTTGCATCGGTCACTAGTGGATCTCACTGTGTTTGCCTATCGATGCCTCGTAGCGCTTCATCTCTTCTTGAGACTCTCTTTTGCATCAGTCACCAGTGGATCTCACTGCGTCTGCCTGCTGATGCTTCGATCTCGTTATCAATCTTTATTCTTGAAAATCTCTTGCGACAGTCACCATTGGTTCTCACTAAGTCTGCCTACTACCGCTATATTACTGAGATTTCTTGCATCATTTCATTGTCCATTTTTCTCAGCTTTGATCCATTCATTACTTGGGGGCATGGCTCCCCATTTTGATCACTCTTCGGTTTACACTTGAGTCAGTAATCTTTTCAGTCCTGAAGGACAACTTTCTACTGGCACAAACTAGTGTTTCTCAACACCTTAATCAAATAGTGTTTTTCAAAACTCTCTTTGGATACATCTATGTTTTTCAACACACTTCGGATACCTCGTGATGTAAACATCTCTCAATAGTAATCAAACACATTACACTCACAAGCACAATGGTGTTTCTAACCACCCTAAACATAGACACATTCGTAAACCTTGAAACTTGCTGGGATATGATTGACTCTTTCTTAGTATGCTGTCTGTTCTTATGAATTTCATTGATATTTTCTTTGTCTACTGCTTGTTGGTGTGGTTTCGATGATCTGGCAACGCCAAATAAACAGGGTGTATGTGATAAGAGCTTCTGCATTAAGGTGGAAAAGCCTCACATCCCTTGATCTTGTTTATTTGCATGCCAAGGGGAGGTCAAAACTATCTCCTTGACTGTTATTGCTATGATTTGTTTACTTGTGAACTTTTATTACATCAAATTGGAAACAATGTTCAGGTCACCTTGGCTTTTGTGCCTTGGTGCTTATGTTCGTTTCCTATATTTTATTTGATGAAATTCATATTCATATTCTTATGGTCACAGTGGCACCAGTAAGGATTGTATTGACTCTGATGATCCAAAGCACCTGATGATGATAAATACGATGAGTCCAACAACCAAAGTCCTAGGATTGCATTTAGCATAGGCTTGCATTTGCATTTTAGGCTTGCATTCGCATTATAGGCTTGCATTATGGTAATTTTGTGCTCTCTTCATTATCTTCTCATTCTTCAAAGGTCCTCATCTTTCATCATGGTTTCTTCTTGTCTGCATGAGTGTTCGATCCTCTCTCCCTATCTTCATCTATATGCTTAATCCATTTTCGTGATCAAAATCAAAATTTGACACTTCTATATATGCTTGTGCAGTCAACTTTTTGACATCGCTCTCTTGTCAGGATTATCTCTTGTTATCATTTTCTCAGCTTCTGCAATCTTTTCATCAAATTCAACTCTAGTCATTTCTGGTCAACTATGGTCAAACCTAATCAACAGACCTCTCAATCGCTCTAAATCGATTTTGCTCTCTCTTGATCTATCTTTTTCTGTGATTTCTCGCTCTCATCTTTATGATGTGTCTTCTTTTGATTTCGCTCCAGAGGGGGCGGGATGATTGCATCATTGAACCTTTTTGTGTTATTCTCAAATTAGTCTGAATCTAAAGTCCTCGTCGCTAGGGACATCTCATCACTTGGGGCATATTCAATTTTTCGTACCTTATGGTCAAAATTGGATATTCCATGATCTTGAATCTTTTCATCACATCATCTATCTTGCTAGGTATCTGAGAAATCTAACTCGGATCCTCAAGGACCACGCTTCATTTTGGAGACAGTCCTAAATTGATTATCTTTTGAGACAGGTATTGGGGCAATCTAACCCTGATTCCTGAAGGTTGAGCCTCGTTCTGGGGACAGTCTTGTGAAAGATATCAATCTAACCAATGTCTGGGCGATCTAACCTAGACATTGGGGGACTAAGCTTCATTCTGGAGATGATTTCTTAAAATCTCATTAGGTATTGGGGTAATCTAACCCTAATTCCTGAAAGTTACACTTCATTCTGAAGATAACTCTCAAAAACTCTTTACATCGTTATCTAGGAAATCTAACCTAGATCTCGGAGGGCTTACCTTCGTATTGGGGCAATCTAACCTTGATTTTGGATATAGTCCTAAATCTTCATAGCTCTCAGTGGACATTGGGGCAATCTAACCCCAATTCTAATCTTCACTTCAGACTGTTCTTTGAATCAATGCACCGCTCACACATCAATTTAAAGAGGGGAAAAATGTAACACCCCAAAATTGGCACCTAATATCCTAATCAATTTTGGTACATTTTCTTATCTTCGAAGTCCTATTGTATTAGGCAAATTCTTCTCCTGATTGACTTTAAGTGACTGAGTTTCAAATGCAGAAAACCCAAATTTGCATAAATCTAACATTATATTTAATTCCTAATTCTCAAATGATTATTAGCTAAAAATCCCTATGATTAGTTGATTTACTCCTAAAGTCCTAAGTTCTTTTAATTAAATCAATTCCACCCCCTTTAGCTAATATACATAAAAGGAATTGAAAGGTTATTTAATTATTGAGTGAATTATCCTCAAAAAGGGAATTCCATAATTCCATGTGAAAGAACACTTATGTGGAAATAATTCACCCTTTTATTTAAATAATCTTTGCTTATTTGTCTCTAATGGAGAATGAAGAGACAACTGTTTCTTTTCAAGAAACTCTTCATCCTCTTTCCATGGTTTTCTATAAATTGGACTTATTTTCTTCATTAGAAGAGGATTTTTTTGGAGAGAATCAATACTATAGGCAATTTACTTTGATTTCATGGTTTTAAGCTCATTTGCATAATTAGGTTAATATTTCAATTGGAATCAATGATATATTCTTTTATTTGATATTCATTCTCATATCTAACATTTCAATTTGATGTTCTCAAGTTTTCATAGATTACAAGCTTTTAATTCTAGACTAAGAGCATTTACTTTCCTTTGCTAGTTTAATTTCATCTTTACTTCCATAGAATAGCTGCAAATCATTCTTAGCTTAGTGCAAATTCAATTTCTTAGTCTAAATTGCATCTCTTTTCATAGACTAGTTGCAGACTTTTTCATAGAATAATGGCATTTCTCATTTTCTTGCATTCTTAAATCCTCCATGTTAGCAATGGTCAGGTTGTTGGCTCTCGTTCTGAGGGTAAAGTTCAACATCCACACCTAATTAGGAGGCAATAGGTCACTTCAATCATATTTGCAGAGAAAACAATTCATGTTTGTCTTTGTGAATTAAGCGATTGTGTAAGGACTATGTTGTGTTTGTGTTGAATTTAGAGGTCCACATTCAGCATACAACAACAGTAAGACTATGTGAAGTAGTGGAACAAAAGAAGAAAGCTGAAGATGAAAAAGCTATGGCTAAAGAAGACAAAAGAATGATGACTGCCAGACTTGATGAAAGGACACATGAAGTACAAATGATGACAAACAATCAGGTTGACATGGTGAATCAACTGCTAGTTGCAAATATGGAGATCAGTAGGAAAGACATGGAAATTGTGAATCTGAGATCTGAGAATAGTCAATTGAAAAATGAATTGAGATCTGAGAAAGAACTGAATGAAAGATTGAATAGACCCAATGAATCTTTGACTCATTTTGAGAATCTGATGGAAGCATCAAGGATATCTAAAGACACTTCTGGATTAGGTCACACTGAACAACATATATCTACTAATAAAGGAGAATCATCTAAGATTGGTGAAAAGAGGAATGCAAAGTCAAAGAAAAACAAGCATGTATGCCATCACTGTGGTAAATCAGGACACACAACAAACATTTTCTGAAGCAAGAATGGTAAGTCCAATCCTAAACCTAAGTTCAAAGGTTATTGCTTTAATTGTAAGAAGTTTGGACATCAAGAACATGAATGTTGGGCAAAGGAAAATAATGCACCTCCCACACCTAGATTCAATGGGTATTGTTACAACTATAGTAAATTTGGACATAGAGCACAAGATTGCAGATCTAATGCTAAACAACAATGGACATCAAAGACATAAGCAAAAGCACCAAGAAAGGGTAACACTTACAATTGGTATTATAACATATGGCATAGTTTTCATTACTATGGTGAGTATTGACATGTTCCAGAAAATTGCATAAAGACACATTTCAGAGGTAAATCTAAGAGTTGGATGAATGGAAGCCTAGTTTGCTATAATTGTTTGAAAATTGGTCATACTAGGAGAGATTGAAAAACAAGGGTACTTGCTCCCACTGTTGAGAAGATTAGAGCATAGATGAACCAGACATGGATAAGGAAAGAAGAACCTTGCAGCAATGAAGCTATTGAAGCCGAGGTCACCCAATCCAATGGATCTGGTGATCCCATCATCACTAATTAAGCAAAGAAAGGTATGTAAGGAACTGTGTTTATATTTCATATCTTTTATCAGTTCCTAATATATAAAAGTGCAAAATTCCATATCTGCATATGATAAGATGCATCAGGACATATTTGAGTTATGTAGTGAGAAAAGTCAAAATGCACTATAGGTGCTGAGCAACAATATATTTCTAATGTATGTCAAGCAAGGTTTGTTTGACGACCGAGTGACAAGTGAATTTCGTGAGTTGGCCGAGGATAGTTGTTTGGCACTCACTCAATAGAAAGAACATTTAATGCTGACCTAACTTTTGGCTTTTGGAGTCTATATAAAGGAAAGAGATATTTCATTTCTTCTCACCATGCAATTAAATATTTTCATCAGAGTGATTGTGCATTTGTGAGCTTGAACTCAGAAAATATTTTTGAGGATTTCTACAGCATGTCATCGACAACCTCTTCAGTGGAAAGTGTGGATTTTGTTACTTGTCGAGGTACTCTATTCATGATCCTTGAAACCCTATTTTTTAGAGAAAATGGCCGCTAGTTCTTCTCCACTAGCTAAGAGAATGGAGAAGGAATTGCAAAATGTTCAATTAGTAAGGAGAAAAACATGTGCGCCTCCTAATTTATAAGTAGTTCTTGAGAGCACCATCAAAGGTGATCTGACTAGAGCCCTATCTTCAATTCCACCGAAGGTACTTATGATCCACGATATCAAATCATACTATATGTGAAAGATAAGTGAAGTTGGAGATCATGAGCTTAGGGCATCTTAAAATAAATTGTACACAAATGGAGCCCTAAAAGATGAACATAAACACTTAGCTGAGAGAGGGTTAACTCGTTCCCTAGACTTTCTGAGAGAATTTAGAATGGAATGGATCAAGATTGTTCTGAGTCATGTACATGACATGAACATATGGCTAGACAATGGAGTAGTCAAGATAAAAAGGGAGATCACTCATCGAGTAACAGGTTATCCAATTCTAAATGGGAAGAAAACTATGAAATGATAGAGCAAGGAAAACATTGAAGAACTCACTGGAGCTGTTTGGAACAAAAGAGGGATGACAATATCCATGATTAGAGATTTGGAGCTTGATTGTGCAGTGAGGGTTATAGCTCATAATTTTTATTAGTCAAGTTGACTGGATAGTGTCTCCTGCATTACAGTCGACTAGGCTTGGAAAATTGTAAAGAAAGATCATACTTATGACCTTGCCAAGCCTCAATTAATGCAACTAGCTAAGAACCTTTCTTCAATCAAGAAGGCAAAGAAATCAATATGTAAGTTTGGATCTCTGCTCATTTGCATATTCAACTACATATAGAATACATTTCCTTCTTTTGGAAACATAGTATGGAAAACAAACAGACCTATCACTCAGAAAATCAATGCATTTATTCAACAATTAGGTGATAATTTTGACAATGTTATGAGAACATATTTTGTGGAATTCAAGAAAAACATGAGATTAAGGAGTAGAATTCCCAGGTCACTAGTTGAAAAACATTATGAGGATGTTTGTTTCCTAGTAGACACAGATTACACCAATGTGCAAGCAGTAGTGCCAAGGATATCATGGCTGAGGCCATTACCTTATGAAGTAAACATGATGAGACATCTGCAGCAATAACTACTTTATTGGTAGAAGAGATTGATAGTACAGTGAAATGTTTTTGAAACTATGAAGAAGTTAAGTCCAGAATCACTATGGATCTAAAGGCTGGCACTATGGAGAGAAAGAGGAAGAAAATTGTCAAAAATATGAAGAAGATGGTTGGAATTTAGAGTGATGAAGAAGTAGAGGATGCACCTTTAGGGTTTTCAACAGGACAAGGAGAAGATATGTCTAGTGAAGAAGAAGAGGAAAGTGAACCTGAGGAGGTCAATTTGAAAGGTAAAGGGAAACAACCAGTGGTTGATGAGGAAACTAAACAAAGAAAAGCTAAACCTAAGGCTACCCATCTTATTGCTAACCGGCCAAGGACCAGGGCATCATCTCTTGCCCAGACAACAAAATTATATACAAAGAAGAATACTAGGGAGAGTAGCTCAGGGAAGAGAAAACAAGTTGAAACCAAGGCTATGTTGAGCCAACCTACTAAGAAAAGACCAAGGAGGAAGCTATACTTGGAATCTGAAGATGATGAGGAGACAGATATGAATGTACCTAGCAACACACCTACAACATCACATAAATGAAACACAAATATTGATGAGGTATGTAAGAACCTAAGAAGCAATTCCAGTTTAGCAAGATTCAAATTTATCAAATATGAGAAATAGAGTGTGGTAAACAAGCATAAGATTCAGGAAGCATTAATAGATAGGATGGGAACATTCAAAATGACACCTATAGAGATAGGAGATAGTGTTCCTACAGAACTATATGATATTTTTTCTCCAAAATGGAAATATGCTTTAATGACTGAAAGACAGATAAGGGAAGGAACTTTAGCTAAGGTCATTCCTGACATAACAAAGAAACAGATAGAAAATTTCATTGAAGAATATCAAAAGAAGTTTATTCCTAAACAAAGAGCCTATGAAATTCTAAGGAATGATGTTGAAGGTGTAGTACAACATAGCACCAGAATATGGAAAAAAATCTTTGGGTTAATTATTAAGAAGGCTGATGAGAAAGGTGAAGACAACTCAGAGCTGAAGGAAATGGAGAAAGAAACTACTACAAATGTAGCAGAAACTGAAATAGAACCCCAAAAGGAAATTGGAGATGAGAAAATTACAAATTTTACAATGGACAGTCCCATTGACACTACACTTGGAGAAAATAGCAATTTGGATGCCGAGGATCATAATGAGCCGGTAGACACAAGCATTCAATCACCTATTCAGGAAACTGAGGTCAAGTTAGAGAAAGAAGGACAAAAGGAGGTAATAAATAAAAATCCACCTATTTTAGAGGTTGTACAAATAGTCTTAGAAAGTGGAGATAAGATGGAAGTGATTGCAAATAAGCCTATAGAACAAGAGGCTATACAAGTGTTGGTGGATCTACCACACTCTGCATCATCTGCTCCCACTACACCTAAAATAGGAAGTGTACCTGATCTTTAGGTATTCTTGACTTAGACAAAGGCAAAAATTGAAATTAATACTGACAAGGGTAAAGATATCACTGTAACTGAGCCAAGTATCAGGTCTTTGGAACTCAAAAGGAAGAATTCACATAAGAGGAAGTCACCAAGTCCAAGTGTCACTTTGGATGAAGTGATTATGATTCCTAAATGGGATACAGATAAATTGACATATGAGCAGGTTTAGACTCTGCAAGACCTTTTGAAGAGGAAGAAGAAACAAGAGGAACTGAAGAAGGAACACCAACAAAAGCAAGTATTACATGAAATGAAAGATATTTTTGCTAATACTTTTGATATAACTGATATAAATGAACAAACCTCAATCTTGGAACAGTTAGTCCATATTGTGTAGAAAGTAAATGATGAAAATATTGAGGCAAATGAAAAGTTTTTACAATGGTTTGAGAGAAAATTTGAGAAAAAAGTTTTGGAGAAGATATCAGCAGAGATTGCTATCAAACAGGTTGAAATTTCTTCTCTTATTAGTATTCTTGAGGAAGTTGCAAATAATGTTTATTCCTTGTATAAAAATTTATGTGATGTAGAATTCTTTACCAAGGATAATCAATAGCTTATTGAGAATTTGCAAATAGCTTTGAATTCAACAAGAAGTACATTGAGTATGGATGCTAGTTCTAGCTCCTTATATTTTAACAAGTTGACTCATACAAAAAGAAGATTAGCCGAGCTTATGGCTGAAGATGATAGAATAAGAGCAAAGTTAATAACTATTCAAACTTCCTTAATACCTCATCTAGAGGTTATACAGAAGGAACTTAAAGCTATAAACAAATTAGTCAATAGGGATTCTCATCTCTCTACAATAAATAGTTTGGTAAGTCTAGCTGCCGAGCTAGAAATTAAGTTACAAGTCATGAAGTTTGTAAAGGATAGTTGGGATACAATATTTGCACTAAAACTACAGCTTCATAAGTCATTTTTGGATAAGTATGACTTAACCCCTGCAGCTATCAGTGACAAAAAAGTGGGAATCAAATAAGGAAATGGATAAAGATGTGCAGAATCAAGCATAATATTTTGTGAGGCATGTATATTATGTGAGTATGAAGTATAATATTAGGGGGAGTATGTTGTGTACTTAGGAAAGCATTTTTGTGGACATAAAGAAAGGATAAGTGTGTTTTTTCCACTAATATTAAAGGGGGAGATTGTTGATCTCTAAGTTTTGTTGATCATTAGTGTCCCACATGTTAGCACGTTTTCTTGTATCCTTCAGTTCTAAAAGAGAATATGCAAACTAGACTTGGGGATCTTAGTCCAACTCACATGAATCTACTTCTTCATACAAAATGAGGGGCAAGAAAAGGCTAATTGATGAGGATTTGATCCTCCTTCTGCTTCAAACTCCACACACTCAGGCAAGTACACCTAAACCAAGCTAAAATCTGCATACATAAACACTCTCTCATTAAAATCCCTTATGTAGATATGAAAAATAGTTGACAGTTCTTAGACTTACAAGATGTGGGAGTTCAACTCAACCAATCTTATGCAGGATCCCACCTACATGATCTGCTAAGAACTAGGAAAATGACCAATGTGACAAGGATGAAATCCTTCTTCTCTTCAAGTTTAAAACTCAGGTAGGCTAACCTATTAGATTCAATTCTTTAATGAATCACCAACAATGTATGTACTATTCAATACAAATTCTGAATATTCATATTCATAAATAGGAAAATGAAAATGATTTGATTTTAAATGATTGATGGTAAGGACTACAAAACTAGCAAAGACCAATGCCTTATCTAGTGGGAAACAGAGTCATACAAATGTACATCAACATAAATTACTTAATGGAAACACAAATAGAATGCTTTACAATCTATATGCAACTTAGATAGAATGCCTTATAGACTATCTTATCATCCCCATACTACTGTATCAAATCCTCATACAAATGCTTATTCCTTTGAAATCACTCATAAGATTGACTCCTTCCTTGAAGGAAACTCACAGTAATTGCATAGTTACCTTGTAACCAACATATTCAAAATGCCTTAAAAACTAAACATACAAGGGCATCCAAAAAATATAAAGAGACAACAATAATATGGAACAAAAATTGCACTATGTTTTATTAAGATATTTATGCTTCAATACATCTAGAATGACAAAAAACTCAAAAAATATGACCCTAGAATCAGAAATTTGCCTTGTCACCATCTTTCGTATAATATTACAACTTGCTACTTATAGACAACCTTATTCATCTTGGAATCCTTTTGGAAAATAAGGATGCAACAAGCTATAGATGACTAGGCTAGAGGACAAAATACAGTTTACAGATGAGAAAAAATTCCAAGTGGATGGGATAACAAATCTTTGTTATAAACCATGTAATCTTTTGTCCTATGACCGCCTGAATGCTTGAAGTTGTTCTAAGGTGGCTAGGTCCTTGTCATCTAGAATTTTTCCTCTTGCTGATGCAGAGCCCCCAATATCTAATTTGCTCAAACTGCTCAGCATCTTTGGTGTTCATTGTCACTCTTATACTTATTGTCTCATGCTACCTGAGTGACTACACCATATTTGCTCACCCAAGTTGTGAACACCTCATCATCAGGCCAACTAAAGTTGAGAAATTCATCCTTTTGGTTGTTGAATTCTTCCCAATCAACATTGGCTTTCTCAATTTCTGCCTTCCAAGATTCAAAAAATGCCTTGGCTTTATTTAAAATGTCAATTGTTAACACAAACCAGCCAATATTTCCCAATGTAACAATGCTTTTTGTTTTGCTGGTTAGTGTTTCATTCAGTTTTCTTAGCCATAGGGCTCCATTCTTTATGTTCCCATCCTCTTTGAACATATTGGGAAACATATCATATCTATCCTTGGAGAACTCTTCTCTCAAATTTTTTACCCTCCCGTGACCATGTTCTTCTTGGCGTCCAAGTTAACCATCAATTTAAGACACTTGTGGGTGCTTGTCAGGATGATATCAATATTGTTTTGCTCCTTTGAAAGAGAGTAAAAATATTTGACATGAGCTACCTTCCCCATCCAGTTATCCACTATTAGATCCCATTGTTCCTTTCCCTCATCATGATTACTCAAGATGCTAGCAATCTTCTTTCCTAACAAATAGAGATTGGTAAGATTAACCTCACTAGCACATCTCTTGAGGTTGGAATATATTTGGTCAAAACACTTTTGTTTCACCAATTCCTCAACTTCTTTATATGCATGGGAGTCTTCAAGATCCCTTTTTCCCTCTTCTTCTAGCCTTGATGTTTCACTGATCAACCTGCTTTTCTCAGCTTCCAACTCAGCTCTTTTAGCATCAATAGCTTCTTGGGTAGTGGGACTCAAAGGTGCAAGGGATGGGGGATAAGTCACAAATGGACTAGAGGAAAAGGGTTGGTGAGGTTCTTGAGCAGTTACCCCTTGGGTCATTAACTGGACGTTTTTCTTACCCTCCAATACTGCTATTCTGTTATCCTTCAATAAGGACTTGACCTTTTCATCATTGTAGGCTTTGAGTACAAATTCATATTTCTTATTCAAGCTATCATAAGCCTCCTTTTCTTTCTTCGCCACCCTCAGGCTCAAGCTAGTTGTTTGAACAATAGGATTTGCTACTTCTTTTCCTGAAGTGGCAACAACTCTCTTGACAATCAGGCTTCCAGTATCCTCAATCTTATCATCTTCCTTCATTCTCCTCTTGTCCTTTTTCTTCAATGACTAAATTGCCAGGGCTGCATGGTCTTCACTAAACTGGGCACCAATTGATGTCCCACTAGTGCTCATAGGCTTTACCTGCTTCTTGACAGCATAAAAAACCACTACATCTACTAAATCCCATTGAGGAAGTATGAGAACTCCTTGCTTCTTAACCATTTCTCTACCCTCTTCAGGGGTGATCTTATCAAATTTGGATACCATCTCCTGCTTGACTTCTTTCTCTATATCTTCCTTAGTAGAATTGGGCTGGGCTTCTTGTATCTTTTGGCACTTATGATTGAATCCATCAATATGGAATCTCCATAAAAATTGAATGAATGCCCTAGTTTTAATGAAATTGTCATCTGACAAGAATTCATCACTTGCCTACTTGGTTATAGGATCTAATTCCTTACCTGTAAACTCTGCCACTATGAGGTCAACTGCTGTATATTTAGGTGCCTCTAGCATCCCTTCTTGTATCTCTTGAGTAGTGAAAACAATTTCACCTACATTCCTCAATTGCACCAATTTCTCAGCAATGGCTTGGTCATCATATTGCATGGGGGATTGAGAAGGAGGGTACAATTCACTCCCTTGCTCTTTGATTTCCATTTTTTGTCTTTTGGGAGAGGGCACTTCCTGAATACTAGCACTTACTAGCCTTTTTCCCTTATGCTGAGGAGGTTTATCATTTTTGGGCATGATGGTAGTGTACCCTCTCTTGTTGTATACTAAATAATCCCCTGGTGGGACTATTCTACCCAGTGGAAATTTTTTCAAAGTAGCAAGAGCCTTTTCTGGTTCACTTTGTATTATCCTCTACTTCTTCTCATTTAGGGTTTGTATGATTCCCTCAAATAAATTTTTTAGGGAGTTAATCTTATAGGACCATGGAAAAAATTCCTTTAAAGGGTCATAAGACTTGTGAAAATTGTGTACAAAGTCCAAAGACTTCTTGTACGCCAACCATTTCTCCTTCCTGACCTCCTGGACACCAAGGTAAAAAATGTTTCTGATGATATCCTTAGGGTAGTTGAACTAATGTTCTAATGCCAAGCACATAGTCCTTTTTTTGAACATACCCATTATGAAATCTTCGTTATCCTCACACCTAGATATAGATGTTTCTAAGTGATAAGGCTAAAAATAGTTATCAAAGTGTGTCCATCCGCCTTTGGTTATGATGAAATAATGGGCTCTGGTGAGGGTAGGGAAAATGTTTCCCTTCATCTTTCTAGTCAGGGCTTCTTCCTGTAGCCCACCCAATTGCCTTATGATCTCTTCTATTCCAATCTTGAGAGGGACTCTGTAGGGCAGCACATAAGGGATTCCCCTGAATCCATAAACCCTAATCACTATAGAAAAGGGTAAAAAATTAGATCTCCCCAATTGTGAGAAATTTTTAATTCTAGGGCATATTCCATAGGCCTCAAAAGCCTCATCATCTCAGTGTGGACCCTAGCATTTTGATTGCATAATAGTGACTTGAGTCTAGTTGCAAAAACCCTATCAAAATAAAAATAAATAGCACTTTTCTTGTCCCATGATAGATTAGCACTCCACATCTGAACAGGCAATTCTTCATCACCCTGGAACTTAGTCAATTCCATTTCTTCCTCAAAGAAGTTTGCATTGTTGAACAAGAACATATGCATCATGAGAGAATACCATCCCATTGGTTTGAGTATGTTGCTGTCCTAGATTCCTGCCAAACCCTCATGCATTTCCTGGGCAATATAAGATGCAAAATCAAATACTACTGATAGGTGGGGATGCAGAATCTGAATGACCATTAGGATTATGTGGACAGGCATTGTTGTTTCTTCATCTACCCCCAAAACTTGACATAGATCACTGTACTTTTTTCTAGCCTTGCCATTAAATAAATCCAACTTGAAAGGTTCTGGGGTCCTAGGCCCTACTACAACCAAGTCCCCTATTTTATTAAAGTATCCCTTAAATGCCTCATCCCTGTAATACTCCCTCTGAGTCTAGTATACTTCTTTAAAGTACTCAAAATCAATATCATTCATATGTACTGAGGTGTCAGTCAGCTTGAAGATTCTTTTGATTTCATCAGCTGATACAATTAATAGCACATTTCCCTGGGTATCCCTAACAACCCTAGCCACCTTGTCATAAGTGTTTGCAATCAAAGTGAATAAATGAGTATCCATAAACACACCAGCTACTATCAGTTTTCCTACGTCTAACTCCCAAATGTTACAGTCTAAGGTAGGGGCGTTCTTTTGGCTATAAGCCATTCTAAATAGAGTAAGACCATCAAAACTGGTCTTGAAATCTTTTTCCCATCTACTATAATCATATAGCCCGTCTCCAATTTTGAAACGGGGATGTGGTGGAACTATTCTCTTAATTTGAGTGGCATCTCCTATGGACAAAGGTAGTTGCTGTAACAAATCCTCCCTAACGTTTCTCTTATGATAATCAACTTCTCTGAAATCTCAATTCTAGGGGCCATTTTGAATCTAGGGTGTTTTCAATATTAAATTTAAATTTTGAGACAAAAGTTCTAAAAACCCTTCTGAACTGCAAATCTCACTAACAACCTAAATGCTGGTGAATCAGAAAATCTTACCCGTTCAACACAGTAATTGCGTGAAGCTAATTATCTCTATAATCCCATTTTTTCTCAAATGACTTTGATGAATTATTGTGACTGCAAGTTGACTTAACCAATTTGACGACCTCAATCAAATCAGTATTTCAAATTGAATTCAACTAGAGTGGCCACACATTTTGCAATCAATTTGCAAGCTTTAATTTTGCGGCTTAACAGCTCTCTGCAACACATCTTAAAAACTTTGAATTTGAGCCGTAGATTCTAGACATCATTTTTTGCATCTAACGGCTATCTTATTTTCCCAAAAAAAACTGTTTACCCAAGACACGCGTCAACACCACTTAATTGCTTACTCACTAGGTGTCAAGCACTTTTCTTTTAAGCCATTAAGCTGATTGTCAGATGTAAAAAAAATTGATTTCCTTTTAAACTCTTGCCAGCTCTGAGTATCCGGGTCCACTAGCTGCCAGATGTCATCACCACTTAATGGCTTGTCTGATAGATGGCGTGCATCTTTGGTATAAGCCATTAAGCCCACCATTAGATCCTTCTAAACTTTAGTGACCTTTATGCTATCTGTGACTGGACCCACATTATTTCTTGGACACGTGTCGCTACCGCTTAATGGCTTACTCATTAGATTCTACACACTTTGCCTTTAAGTGTTTAAGCAAGCCGTCGAATTCCTTCATTCTTGCCCACTGTTTAACTTATAACCTTTATGACTTTTTGGCCCCACCAAGGACACACATCAAAACCGCTTAATGGCTTGACTGATAGATTTCATTTACTTTTTGACTAAGCTATTAAGTGGACCATTTGATCAAAACCAACCTGCTCACCACATAGGATAATGAAGTAAAAGGGACCTTTTCAACGGCATGACTTAGGACATATTAAAGTGGTTAGGATAAAACAATCTTTTAAAATGCAACCCATTTTATGTGAACACATGACTTGAGGTAACTTAAGTGACCGAAAAAGTAACATGAAAATAGACTTCGCCAAGACACTTAGGGTTTTTTAGACATTTTTGACCACTTTTAACAAGGTTAAGGGTAAGAACAAACTTTGCAGAGGCATAAGAGTAATTTTAACCTTGATTTCAAAGCCTTGGACACCACAATTGACAAGGGACCCTAAGAAAATTACAAGGCACATTTCAAAAATGAAATAGCACCAACACCACACTAAGTCATTTATCTAGGTAGTTTAGCCGGACATCACTGCGGGTGAGCTATCCAATATAGGCAGAGCTATCCGGCATAGTCATTTCCAAGCAGATAATGGTTTCCGAGTGACTTAGAAATCAAGAAAAAGTTGATCATGTTCATGATGAGCGCCAGAGTCTCAATGTGCCGAGCAAGACAATTTTGACATATATGTTTGGAATGGCATAAACTTGAAGGTAAACCATTTTGGGCTGACTTGTTCATGCATTTAATGATTTCAAAAGATTTAATTATGCATTAATTATTTGATCCCAATGCATGGAATGGAGCCAATCAGAAAAGTGGAATGCCTAAGTGGCATAAGCATCTGATCCTGATTGTTGATCTAGATCTAGATGCCAGATTCATAAAAGTATATTAAGATTTCTTCTTAAACCCTAAAATATGTGAGAATAGAGAAGTGTTGTATATGTGACATAGGTGTATATGTATAGAGAGATGTATAAAAGGTTATTTTGATAGAAGAAGCATAGATCTAGCAGAGTGAAAGAGTAGTGAACAACAGAGTAAAGACATATCAGATTATTAGATCAGAGAAGGTATTGGAAAGAGAAGATTTGTTATTAGCATTAGAGTGCATAACGAAGGATCAGTTCTTGAGACATTCTAACCAGTGTATCAGGTGAAATCTCTTAATAGAGTGGTTCTAACATACCTTTCTAAATCTCTTAGCCGAGTACTTACTTTGTTGTAAGTTTTAAATCCTTTTACAAGGTAGATTGTAATGATCTGTAGCCCTTAACTAGGTAGACCTTTAACCAGGTAGATTATATATTGTGATCAAACTTTGTAGCCCTAATAGGCACACTTTATTGTTGTATTAGTGAAGATTTTTGTGGGTGCCATCCACACCCCAGTTTTACCTTATTGGGTTTCTGGGTTACCAAAATTATTTGTCTTGAATTATTTATTTACTGTCATGGATACTACTAGCTGATTGTTCAATTTCATTTATGCATGGTTGTGGATTAGTTTTATTTTGAAGGATAAAAGTTTTAAGATCTGATTCACCCCCCCTCTCAGTATCTTTCTTTCCCATATTGTATTTCCAATAGTATATATATACGTAAATGTTTATAAACATATATGTATATACATATACAAACATATATACCATACAATATACAATATACACACACACACACACACACACAAGTGCAAAGGAGAAAACAAGAAAAATAGAAACTGACTACACTAGAAAAAAGGGGGGAAACAGAGGGAAAAAAACAAGACAAAGAAAGGAGCAAAGACAAAAACTAAAGAACTAGAAAGGAGCAAGAACAAGAAGGAAACACAAGCTTGAATAAAAAACAAAACTAGACAAAGAAAGAGGAGGGGCGGGGACATGGAACTAGCCACCAAAGGAGGGGGGAGGGGGGAGGGGGGGGAACCGTCAAGAGTGATGATGGTTGTCGAGCCTACCTAACAGAGGTTGCCAAGATTGGCTGATAGACCACCCTTCATCTCGATTGAGATTGATGGAGTGGTGGTTGATTTAAATGGCCTCCTTAAGCTTCCTCTTGAAATATTTATCCTCCTTGGACAGGATCTTGGTGCTCTCCAAACAAATATGATGTTTGGTGGAAGAAGAGTTCTCACTAAGGGCAGATTTGTGGACCCTCTCATGCTTAATGTCAGCACTATGCTCTCAGATTCTAGTGTTGAAAGAGAGACCTATTTCGCCTATATAGGGGGTGCCACAAGAAAAAAGAATCTTATAGACTCTAGAGTGTAAAAAGGAGTCTTTGAGAGGGAGAACCAAATCCCTTAACCTAGAAAGGGGTTTGAAGGCAACATGAAGGCCCTTTCTAGTCAGAATTTTGGTAATTTTTTGGGAGATTCCATCCACAAAAGGAAGGGCGGTATTCAAGGGAGGAGGGGTAAGGGAGGGTTTAGGAATGGAAAAGGAATGGCATGATTACTTGACTATATATATGTTTGTGTGTGTGTGTGTGTATAGATATATATGTATATGTATATATAATATACACACACATGCACATATATATGTACATGTATATATATGTACATATATATATATTTATATATTTATATATACATGCATATACATACATATATATGTATGTATGTATATGTACATGCATATACATATATATAGACACACACACACACATATATATATATCTATGTATATATATATATGTATATGTATATGCATATACACACACATGCACATATATATGTACATGTATATATATGTATATATATATATATATTTATATAAATATATACATATATACTTATGCACGCACCTAGATATATGTATTTGTATACATGTATATACATACATACATATATATATATATATGTATATATATATATATATGTATATACATATATATATATATATACATTGTTAATCTCTAAGTTCTATTGATGATTAGTGACCAACACTTAGTCATTTACTTAGGCAGTTTTAGTTGGCTATCACTGTGGCTGAGCTAAAACTATCTAAGGCCGAGCAACATTGCCGAGCAGTATTCAGGTTTCCGAGTTGTATCATGCCGAGCCGAGTAGGATACTTAGTGCCGAGCCATAGAGATGTTAAGTGTTGAGCATAACAGATTTTGTAGACATGTCTGGAATGATTCAAACTTTGAGGATAAGTGTTCAGGCCGACTTGTATAAGATTTTTGGGCTGACTTATGTACGCATTTAATATTTTTGTACGGAGTTAGTTATGCATTTAATTGTTTTATCCTATGCATGACCTATTTTAATCATTAATTGTAATACCTTGGAGGTATGGGTATTAGATCTTGATCATTGATCTAGATCTCACCATCAGACTTGAATAGATATGTAAGATTGCTTCTAAACCCTATTTTGTAAGTGTGTGGAGAGAAGTGGTGACTGCATTTTGAAGTGAAATGCATAGAGGGTTATTTTTTTAAGAAGCATAGATCAATAAAAGTAACAATAGAGTAAAGACATATCAGATCGTGAGATCATAGAAGGTACTAGAATGAGGAGATCCATCATCAGCATCTGAGTGCATAATGAAGGATCATTACTTGAAACATTCTAATCATTGTATCAGGTGAAAATCTCTTAATAGAGTGGTTCTAGCAGACCTTTCTAAAACTCCTAACAGAGTGCTTACTTTATTATGAGTTGAAATCCTTTCACGGGGTAGATTGTAATGATCTTTAGCTCTTAACCGGGCAGACCTTTAACCAGGTAGATTGCATTTTGTAATAAAATTTTGTAGCCCTAATAGGCACACTTTATTACTGCAGTAGTGAAGAATTTTGTGGGTGTCATCCCCACCCTAGTTTTACCTATTTGGGTTTCTGGGTTACCAAGTTCTTGTGTTATGAGTTATTTATTTCATTGTGTGGATGTTGTTTGATATTACATTAGATTCATATATGTATGAATGTGGATAAGTTTGTTTTAAGTGTTTAAATTTGAAAATTTGATTCACCCCCCCCTCTCAGTATCTTGCTTTCCCATTATTGTATTTCAAACAATTGGTATCAAAGCTTAGTTCTCTAGAAAATTTATAATCAGCTTGAGGATACAGATCTTGAGATGGAGATTTACAAGATGGGTAAAGTCATTGAGAATCAAAATATTGATATTCAGCTAGCACTACAACAGCTTGAGATAGCAAGACAGGAATTAAAGAAGTCCTTGACAGCAAGGAAAGATTTGGCCAAACAAATGAATGACACTCATTATCAGGAAGAGGACACCACAAATCTATTTCAGAATGGAGACTCTACTGAGAGTGATGCAGCAATAGTAGATCTACTAGAAAAGAACAGTGCACTATGTGAAGAATTCAGAAACTTAAAAAAGGAACAAGAAACCCAATCAATAAGAATGTGTGAATTTGTTGAACAAAAAAAGAAAGCCAATGATGACAAGGCTATGGTTGAAGAAGACAAAAGAGTGATGACTATCAAACTTGATGAAAGAACACATGATGTAAAAACAATGGCAGTCAATCAAGTTGACATGGAAAATCAACTACTACTTGTGAATCAGGAGATCAATAGGAAAGACTTGGAGATTGTAAATATTAGATTTGAGAATAGTCAGTTGAAAGATGAATCGAGATCTGAGAAAGAACTTAATAATAGAGTGAATGATCCCAATGCAGGTTTGAGCTACTTTGAACAACTAGTGGAAGCATCAAGAAGACCTAAAGATTCTTCTGGATTAGGTCACACTGAACAACATACAACCAATGAAGAAGGAGAATCATCTAAGACAGGTGAAAGGAGGAATGCAAAGCCAATAAACAACAAACCTATTTTCCACCACTGTGGGAAACCAGGTCATACAACAAACATTTGCCGAAGCAAGAATGACAAGTCCAATCCTAAAACTAACTTTAATGGTTACTGATTTAACTATAATAAGTTTGGACATCAAGCACGTGAATGTAAGACAAAGGAAAGCAATGCACCTTCCACACCTAGAATCAATGGTAATTGTTATAACTATCAGAAATATGGTCATAGAGCACAAGATTGTAGATCTAAAGATAAACAACAATGGACATCAAAGGCACAAGAGAAATCACCAAGAAAAGGCAATAATTACAAGTGGGATTACAACACATGCCATAGTTGTCATTACTATGGTGAGTATGGACATTTTCTAGAAAACTGCATAAGGACACATTTCAGAGGAAAGTCTAAGAGTTGGATGAATGGAAGCCTAGTTTGTCACAGTTGTCTGAAAATTGGTCATACAAGGAAAGATTGTAAGACTAGGGTACCTGCTCCTACTGTTGAGAAGATTAGAGCACAGATGAACTAGACATGGGTTAAGAAGTCTGAACCATGCAGTAGTGAAGCTAGTATAGATGAGGTCACCCAATCCAATGGATTGGGTGATCACATCATATCCAACTAAGCAAAAGAGGTATGTAAGGAACTGCATCTAAATTTTTTATCTTACATCAGTTCCTAACATGAAATGTACCAAAGTCGATATTTGTATGCTAAGATGCACCGGGACACATGTTGAAGATAAAAATGCCCAGAAGAGCTAATTGCACTATAGGTGCCAAGCATCAGTCGTGGACACTAAGGCAAAGTTCTTTAGTGTGTGCTGAGTTTGTTGGCTGAGTAAGTTCTGTGATGGCCAAGTTTAGTGAGCCGAGTGGGATGCAAGTTGTGTTAGAAAGCCGAGGATAGCTAGCTTGCACTAACTCAATGGGTAGAACATTTATTGCTTACGTACCTTGACCTTTTGAGTCTATAAAGGATGAAAAGTTTATTATTCATTTTTACCTTGCAATTTTCACTATTTATGGAGTGATTGAAGTAGTTGCAGAATTGTTCTTAACAAAGTTAGCATCAAAGATTTCATCAGTGTGTTTTTGACAATCCTAAGGTGAAAAGTACAAAGTGCTACTTGCCAAGGTACTGTATTCTTCATCTTTTTGAACCCTAATTTCAAGATTATGGCTGCAAGCTCTTCCACACAAGTCAAAAGTATGGAGGGAGAACAAGAGCAAATTCAGTTAGTACGGAGTGATGAATGTGCACCTCTCAATTTTTGAGCCATTCCTAAAAGTGCAATTTAGAGTGATCTGATTGGAGCTCTCTCATCCATTCCACCAAAGGTACTCATGATCCATGATGTTAGATCTTGTTATATGGTTAAAATTGGTGAAGTAGGTGATAGTGAACTGAGAAAATCCTACAACAAATTGTATGTTGATGGAGCTCTGAAGGGAGAATTCAAATATTTAGCCGATAAAGGGTTAAATCATGCCCTAGATTTCCCACAAGGTTTCAAAGACAAATGGATTAAGGTTATTCTTAGCCAAGTTCATGATATGTGTATGTGGTTGGATAATGGACCAGTTAAGATAACTAAAAACATTATTCATCGAGTGACTGGATATCCTGTTGTGAACGAGAAACAAACAATGAGAGATAATTGTAAAGAAGAAATTACAGTGAACACTAGAGCCATATGGAACAATAGAGGTGTGACTATCTCTACAATTAAAGACTTAGAACTTGATTTTTGAGTAAGAGTAATTGCACATAAGTTCTATCAGTCGAGTCGACTAGATAGTGTTCCTTGCACAGTCGTTGACCAGGCATGGAAGATTGTTAAGAAGAATCATACATATGATCTTGCCGAGCTACAACAAACACAACTAGTTGAGAACCTAACATCAATCAGAAAAGCTAAGAGCTCATCATGTAATTTTGGTTCCTTACTAGTTTGCATATTTTTCTACATTCAGGATACATTTCCTACATTGGGAGATATTGTTTGGAAAAAGGATAGACCCATTACAGTTCAAATAAGTGAATGCATTGAGAAATTATGAAGTAATTTCAATAGCATTATGGGGAGCTATTTTGTGGAATTTAAAAAGAGAATGAGATTAAGGACTAGGATTCCTAGATCACTAGTGGAGAAGCACTATGAAGAAATTTATTTTCTAGTTGATACAGATAATACATATATTCAGGCTGTAACACCTAGGGTAGCATGTTTAGAACCATTTACCTATGAAATTAACATTGATGAAGCATCGGTAGCAATCATTGCACTCCTAGCTGAGGCAATTGATACTACAACAGAAAGATTTGGTAATTTTTATGAAGCTAAAGTAAAAATTTCTAGAAGTTTAAAGGAGGGAACCATGGAGAGGAAAAGGAAGAAGATTGTGAAAAACCTAAAGAAAATGGTTGGTTTGGGAAGTGATGAAGAACCCGAGGATGCACCTTTAGGCCTATCTACTAGACAAGGAGAAGATATATCTACAGAAGAGGAAGTTAGTGCATTTGAGGAGATCACTGAGAAAGCTAAGGGTAAGAAACCATAAATTGTCATAGTAACCAAGCTAAGTAAAGCTAAATCTAAGGTTACACCTCTTGTAGCTAATCATCTAAGGAATAGAGCATCCACTATTACTTCTCTAGTAGTAAAAACAAAAGTGTATGGAAAGAAGAAGGTTGGGGAAAGCAGTTCTGGAAAGAAAGCTAAATTTGCTCCTAAGGCTGAGCCAAGTAAACCAGTAAAGAGACCAAGGAGGAAACTACACTTGGAGATAGATAGTGATGATGAAAAGACTAAGATTGATGAACCTAGCAACATACCTACAACACAATTCAAGAAACCAGCTAATATTGATGAGGTATGTAACAATTTGAGAAACTCAGTAGGGTTAGCTACTTTCAAATTCATTAAGTATGAGAAACTGAGTACTAGAGATAAGCATAAAGTTCAGGAAGCACTTTTAGATATGATGAGTACTTTTAAGTTAACTCCTATAGAGATAGGAAACCATGTGCCAAATGAACTATATGAGTTTCTGTCAAGCAAATGAGAATTTTCACTTACTACAGAGAGACAGATCAGGGAAGGTACTTTAGCCAAAGTGATACCTGAGTTGACATCAAAACAGAGAGAAAAATTCATTGAAGAATATAAGAATAGGTTTGTTCCTAAGCTTAGAGGTTATACTATTTTGAAAAATTATATTGAAGGATTAGTACAGTAGAGTACTAGGATTTGGAAGGAAATCTTTGGACTGGTAGTTCAAAAAGACAAGAAATCTATTGAAGGAACATCTGATCAAAAGGATAAAGAAGTTGAGATTACCCCTGAGCCACAGATGACTCAAGATCAAATTTCTACTGAAAAGACTAATGATGCATTAGACTCAGTAAATTCTATTGATCTGACTACAGATAGTCCAATTGACTTCATAATTGATGATTCCAACAATTTGAATGTCGAGGGACAGGATATGCTGAGTGGTACAAACACTGAGTCACCTATTAGGGAAACTGAGACTAAAGGAGGAAAGACCATTGCATCTAGAGAGAAAATTGATGAGATATTTAAAGTAATCAATGATCAGATAGGTGAAGAGAAAAATCAAATAGATGCACAAGAGGTAAATTCACAAAATCCACCTATTTTAGATGTTGTAAAAATAGTTTTAGATAGTGGTGTAGTGATGAAGGATAATATTGAAAAGCCTAAGGAACAAGAGGTAGTACAAGTGTTGGTTGATCTACCACACTCTGCATCATCCACTCCCATAGGTCCTAAAACTGGAGGTATGCCTGATCCTCAGAAAATCTTAACAGAATTGAAAGAGGCAATAGACATTGATATTGTCACAGGAAAAGGTATTGATAAAATGCAGCCGAGCATTAGCTCACCAGATTTGAAGAGAAGGAAAGTTCTGAAGAAGAAGTCTCAAATTCTTGACTTCACATTAGATGAGGTAATTGTGATTCCACAATGGGATCCCAATGAATTGTCTTTTGAACAAATAGGGACTCTTCAGGAATTGCTTAAGAGGAAGAAGAGACAAGAAGAAATGAAAATTGAACACAAAAAAAAGCAAGTGTTGCATGATATAAAGGATATATTTGCAAAGGATTTTGACTTAGAAGATGAAACTCCTCAAGCTCCCATTATTGATCAGTTAGTTCACATTGTATAGAAGGTAACTGATGATGACATAAAAAGAAATGAAAAACTTCTACAATGGTCCAAGAGGAGATTAGAGAGAAAATTTCTAGAGAAAATCTCAGAAGAGATTGCAACGAAATAGGTTGAACTTTCTACTCTTGTAGAAATTTTGGAGAAAGTTATAGAAAACGTTTATTCTTTGTACAAGAAGCTATGTGATGTTGAATTCTTCACAAAGGATAATCTACATCTTGTTGAGAAGCTATAGTTAGATTTGAAATCAACTGGCAATACTTTGGGTAAGGATGCTACCTCTAGCTCCTTACATTCTACTAAGTTGATTAATGCACAATGAAGAATAGCCAAGCTTAGGTTGAAGATGATCAGATTAGGGCCAAATTGATCACCATTTAGACAAGCCTGTTTCCTCACTTGGAGGTAATACAAAAGGAACTTTCAGATGCAAAAGAGTTATCACAGAGAAATGCAAATCTCTCAACTGCAGAAAGTTTAGTGAGTCTAGCTACCGAGCTAGAGATAAAATTGGAAGTTATGAAGATTGCCAAGGAAATTTGGGATGCTACATTTGCATCCACCCTACAACTTCATAAACAATTTTTGGACAAGTGTAACTTAACCCCACCTGCAATCAGTGACAAAAACAAGGGGGAAGTTGGTAAGGATACAATATGATAAATCAGTATAGAACAGGTACATTTGTATATATTTTGAAGGCATGTATTCTATGTAACTTTTTGGTATGTATAAATCTAAGTATATTCCTAGGGGGAGTACTTCGTATACTCAGGAAACATTTTGATGGAATGAAATGAAGAAATGATAAGTGCGTTTTTGCCACTAATATCAAAGGGGGAGATTGTTAATCTCTAAGTTCTGTTGATGATTAGTGACCAACACGTAGTCATTTACTTAGGCAGTTTTAGTTGGCTATCACTGTGGCTGAGCTAAAACTATCCAAGGCCAAGCAACATTGCTGAGTAGTATTCAAGTTGCTGAGTTGTATCATGCTAAGCTGAGTAGGATACTTAGTGTTGAGCGATAGAGATGTTAAGTGCCGAGCAGAACAATTTTTGTATACATGTCTAGAATGATTCAAACTTCGAGGATAAGTGTTCAGGCTGACTTGTATAAGATTTTTGGGCTGACTTATGTACACATTTAATATTTTCCTACGGAGTTAGTTATGCATTTAATTGTTTTATCCTATGCATGACGTATTGTAAACATTAATTATAATATCTTGGAGGTATGGGTATTAGATCTTGATCATTGATCTAGATCTCGCCATCAGACTTGAATATATATAAGATTGCTTCTAAACCCTATTTTGTAAGTGTGTGGAGAGAAGTGGCGACTGCATTTTGAAGTGAAATGCATAGAGGGTTATTTTGTTAAGAAGCATAGATCAATCAGAGTAACATCATAGTGAACAATAGAGTAAAGACATATTAGATTGTGAGATCACATAAGGTACTAGAAAGAGGAGATCTATCATCAGCATCTGAGTGCATAATGAAGGATCATTACCTGAAACATTCTAATCATTGTATCAGGTGAAAATCTCTTAATAGAGTGGTTCTAGCAGACCTTTTTAAATCTCCTAACAGAGTGCTTACTTTATTGTGAGTTGAAATCCTTTCACAGGGTAGATTGTAATGATCTTTAGCTCTTAACGGGGCATACCTTTAACCGGGTAGATTGCATTTTGTAATAAAATTTTGTAGCCCTAATAGACATACTTTATTACTATAGTAGTGAAGAATTTTGTGGATGTCATCCCCACCCAAGTTTTACCTATTTGGGTTTCTGGGTTACCAAGTTGTTGTGTTATGAGTTATTTATTTCATTGTGTGGATGCTATTTGATATTAAATTAAATTCATATATGTATGAATGTGGATCAATTTTTTTTAAGTGTTTAAATTTGAAGATCTGATTCACCCCCCTCTCAGTATCTTGCTTTCCCATTATTGTATTTCCAACAATATATATATATATATATATATA
>MU224035.1:764669-808359 GCA_018584345.1 Thuja plicata
TATATATATATATGTACATGCATATACATATATATAGACATATACATACACATATTGGAAACACTGAGAGGGGGGGTGAATCAGTGTTTAGCTAATTATTCAATTTTAGCACTGTAAACATAAATCAATTAGATATTACTTGAAGCTTAACACAAGATCACATAACACATAATATGATTATGGGGAAACCTTGATTAGAGGAAAACCCCGGTGGGAATTAGTACCCACAAATATTTCACTAGTATAATGAACTTGTTAAAGTTCCTTTTCCCTATTAGGAGCAGTCTTTACAATGCAAGTATAATGACCTAGTTAAAGGCTTGACCCTATTAGGATTCTTTTACAAAAAACCCTATTAGGGGTGAGGAATCACTATCCAAGAGCTCACTGCTCAATGAGAAAGAAGGCTACAACCTCCTGAGAATAGATATGCACTATATCCAAAAGTGAACTGTTGTATGTGACATAGATGTTTGATCAGTTCCAGTTATGCACTTATTCTCTTATCTTCTCTAAGGGCTCTATCTCATTTTGATATCTTCATACTGCTCTTCTTATATATCTTCTCTGACTTTTTCTTTGACACTTCCAATATATCTTTACATTGCATATATATATGTTTATGCCTGAATAGACGCGACTTTAAACAAGACCTTAGTCAGCCCAAAAACAACATTCACAATGCTTCCAAAAAAATTGGCTTAAGCGTGTTTACAACAATGTTTTATATATGATTAAAAAATTATTACAATAGGCACTTAGCCTTTAAATAACAAAAGATTACACACTAATCAAAATCATGAAGTCGGCTTCATACTCTGTATTCTGAACTGCTAGTGTACTTTTTCTTTTTGTAACTTGTCTATACTTCCATTCCGTACCATGCATGTATAGGATAAGCATAAAAAATACCATAGAGCTTAATTATGAGTGCGCATATCTTGATGTGTTCGTATGCATGTGAGCTGATGCTCTAATCGACTGTAAGTCATTGTTCTGATCTGTCTTCTACACTTAGTCAATTTTCACTTCTTAGTTTACTGTCAAAACTTCATATTAATTTGTTGCCATAATGACAACAAAAAATAAGCCATATACTCCCTGGGAGTCAACTTTCCAACAATCTCCCCCTTTGTCATTAATGGCAAAAAAGGAATGTGGCTAAGTTACTCAAATTTGACTAACATCAAAAACTATATATTTTCCTCTCTTAACATAGACTATATATTTCTTTGCATATATATACACTTCTCCTCATACATACATTACTCCCCCTTTGAAATTAATGACAAAGGTGTCAAAATTGTAAGTCTTTAAATACTTACTCCATGTATACATCTGGATAAGCTATCTGCAGATTCTTCATCTCTTGCTGCCAAAATGCCTTTAGTGCATCAATTGTTTGGAGATGGGTGCATAAGGAATATGTAAGATTTTCCATCTTTGTCAAATCCATGTTGGGTCCTTGATCATAGGTAGTAATAGTTGCATCAATCTATTTAATGTTCTCATCCAGAATTGGTTAGGAGGGCGCAAGTGCATTTCTCAATTGAGTCTGCCTGATCCTTATCTTACTGATCTCCATTTTAGCTTTTTCTATCTTGTCTAGTTGACCTTGATAGATATTGTTGTAGATGTTTATATCTTGGGATGATGTTTCAACTAATTTTCGTATGTTGTCAACCAAGATATCTGCCTCTTCTATCTTTTTGGTATGTTCAGAGGTGAGTTTGCCTCTTTCGATGCAATTTGCTATAACCTTTCTGCCTTTTGATGCCAATTCTTTCAACATTGTCTGACCAATCTTCAATGACTTTAAATCTAAGGAAAAATTCTTTACCAGTTCATTCAATCTTTCCTTTTTGTACTCATCTTCTTCAATTCTAGTAGTTGAGTCTACTAAACTTGTAAAATGTGTTTTGAAGCTTGTTAGGATGCTCTCTACATCATCAACTGATTGAATTTTTTCTACTTTCTTGTCCGCAGGCACTAAGTCATTCAAAATTTTTACTAATTCCAAGAAGAGAGGTTTTCTCATAACCTATTTCTCTTTGGCTTTTTCCATGGCTAAGACACTGACCTTGATCAGGTCTTCTTCTCCCCATGCATCAAGACTTGCTGAGTCAGGAGTTAAACTTGACAACAATGAGTTTGATGGTTGAATGGATGGTGTGAATATAGTGTTCTGAGTAGTATCCATGCATTCACTTTTTACTGGGATTTCCATAGCTGGTATCTCATTAGTTTGACTGTCTTGTTATTTATTCAAATCTATTGAATCATTAACAGGGACTTCATCTTTCTGTAAAGATGTGTCATCATTGCATACTTCCTTTGTTTATTCTGTGCTTACAAATGCTTTATCAACTTTGTCCATATCATTATCAGAAGCTGTCATGGATATCTTGATATTATCAATCACTATAGTATCCCCTGAATCTTTTGTTGTATCAAAATTTATTGAAACTGAGGGTGCTGACACCTATGGACCTATCTTAGGTGCATTCTAAATCACTGGTTCTGTAACCTATTTTGGAGGAACTGGAGTTACCTTAGCTGTAGGTGTCATTGATGGATACATATGTCTATCCAGAAATACCTTCTCAAAATCTTTCTGAGTCTCTTCACTAACCAGATCATACTCCTTATTCATGATATGGATAATTCTTGTTTTGGTTCTTAGGTGTGGCTTTACTAAATCCAACAAAATGGCTTTCTCATCATGCAATCATACTGGGAGAAGACTATCTAGTTTTTCTTCTCTTATCCTCATATCCTCTTCAATTCCTGGCCTCTTTAATATGTCAAGTATGTTCCATACCTTGTCTAGTATGACTGTTTTGAGTTCCAATACTATCCTCTTGAACTTAATCATGTGAGAGATGATCATAGAATGAATCTCAGATTTATCTATCTCCTGATACTTGTCATAAACCTTTGTAATTGTATCTAGTCTCCCTTCATTGACAATCCTGTTCCTTATGATATTAATACTAGGTCTGAAACCTACCTCAGGAGGAGCTTGTGTGTTCTTTACCTTGCTCCTTGTAGTTCTTGAGGATGGATGACTAGTGGGTGCTTCCTTCCTTCCTCTAAACTTCTTACTAGGTATTGATGGTGGAGATGCTTCTAGATCAATGGTGGTTGATGGTGCAGATGTATCTTCATTTGATTTCTTCTTCTTTTTCTTAGGCATATCATCAGTGTTTCCCATTTTCACTTCTGTAGGATTTTTCTCAAGTTCTTTGGCTATCTTAGCTTCTCTGGCTCTGTCAAGATCTTCTTGTGTAACACCACAAACTTTTAGGATATTTGAGGTAATCCTTGGTGCCTTCCTTTTTTTGTCAGCACTGTATAAGACAGAATCAAGTTGATTTGTCTTTTATCTTTAAGTGCCCCATCTAGGCTCATTTGGATCTTTGGGCATAGATAGGAGGACTTGTGCATAACCTTCCAAAACATGTTCTTCAACTTCATAACCAAGAGGGTGAATCCATTTTTTTCTAGGCTCAACTACCTCCATGTAGGTACAGTCAATCTCCACCATGAAGCATACGGTGTCTTTGTACTTCTCAACTATTTTCTCAGGTATCCTGAACATCTTATGCATCTTGATCCTAAAATTTTTGATATCCATGTCTATAGAATCCTTTGCACTACTCTCTGATGTAGCTTTTAGTGATATCTGAGACATAGTGGGATTGCTCCTATCTAGGTAAAGATTTGCAACTTTACCAACAATGTGGAAGTATAAATAGATGATTAAAGAGCCAAACCTAAATATCTTGCTCTTGTCATGCTTAATGGCTTTGATATTCTCTATCAGTTGTGTGCGCAAGAATTCATAGAGATTGTACTGAGTGTATCTCTCACTATCCTTATTACTGCTAGAACTGTTGCTGTAGACACACTATTCAGTCTGCTTGCTTGCTGAAACTTGTATCCAAGTATCATAGTAAGTAGTTTGATGTCTTTCTCCTTAATGGGATCAACAGTCATGCCATGCCTATCACTTCTAGATAAGTAGACTTGTTCAACCTACTTGTTAATATCCTTGCTAGTAGGAAGAGCTGGTCTAGTCTTAGGAAGTCCAGTCATCTCATAAATTAGATCTACAATGATGCGGACAGGAACCTCACCTATCCAATATAGATCATCATGTATCCTGCTCAGTAATATCTTCACCCATTCTGGCTCATAGAACTCGTACACATTGGAATACTCAAAGATAGGGTTATCAGTGAGATACACGCATTCATCCTTGAATGTATAGTCTAGTTTCATCATAGAACCCATGAGAGATGCAATGTTGTTGTCTCCAATTGTTTCCTTCTTGCAATCAACATATGCACGGATGTCTTCTACATGTACAACTCCAAGCGGAGTCCTAGACAATGCTCCTTTGACATCATCTAGTATTGACTTGAATGGATTCTTTTTAAAAACAAATCTCTTCCTTTCAGTAATTTTGAATATAACAAGGGGTTCCATACTTACTTGTAGCTTGGTTTAAGTAGGGTTTCATGATGATTTTGAAATGACGTGACTACTAGGGTTCCGTTCCAATTGTTAATCCATTCACAAACCAAGTAATCCTTTAAGCTATAGTGCTTTGATGCTCGATGCTTATCTTCTTTCTGAATGCTTCAATCTCAAATGCAAAGTGAGTTTTTTAAGATCTTTTGCCAATTTATATAAAGATTAATTATATTTAATGCTCATTGTCGTAAAGCGGTTTACAGAGACAATTTCAAACTTTGTTCTGAATGAAGTAAAGGCAATGTGTGAATGCATACAACCTTAATTTGTGATCACATGCATGAATCCATAGGTGCATACTCAGAGGTGAGCATACTAGAAATGTAGGGGTTTAGAGCTAGAATAGCTCCCCCTAAGACCATGAGGGTCAACTATCCAGAAGTAGAAGGTGCGTCCACTGAGGATACATCTACTACCTTTTTCTCTTCATTATCCTTCTTTACTTCGACCCATATTTTATCTGAGTTAGCTTTAGCTTCCACAAACTTAACTTCTCCTGATTCTTCAAACAAAGACTTCTTAGGATTCTCTTGTCCTTTTGTTCTTGATCTACAAAACCTTGAGATGTGTCTAGCCTTTCCACATGAGTGACAAATGATAGGAGGTCTGATTTTGTTATTCATCATGCTGCATTGCTTGGCTATGTGTCCATTGCAATTACATATCTGACATGTAATGTTTTGCAAGTTTCTTTTAGGTTGATTTCTCTGATTTGTTCTGCAATGAATATCCCTATGACCAAACTTATTGCAAGAGTAACAGTAACCATTGAAGGGTCTTACATTCTTACAATCTCTTGCCAAGTTTCCATGCTTGTTATAGGCATAGCAAGTATGGTTGACTTCCTTGTGCTTATCTTTTGATGGTTTTTCTTTGGTCTCTTCATGATTCTCAGTTTTCTTTTCTTCTGAAGATTCTATTTGAGCTTTCTTTCTTTCTTGTAATGAGTTGATCTCAATTTGAGCTAGACTGTATCCCATACCAGTGGTATCACCTTTTAGTTTTTGTGCATAAAGCTATGATTGAATTAGATCAAAACTTGTGTGTAGTTTGTCAATCTTGTCTTTTGCTCCTGATAATTCAAATTCAATTTTATTCTTGATGTTTTCCAATTCCAAGATTTTCATATTGGCTTGAATGAGTTCTTTATCTAACTGTTTATTTTCTTTGTTCTTCTCTTCAATAGCTATTAGGCTATCAGTTAATTGATCATTCAATTCTTCTATCTTATCCTTTAAAGATAAGTTTTCTTCATTTAGTTTCTTGACCATTTTCCCAAAATCATTCGTAGAGCAATCTTGCAGATCTTTTGTTAGTTTGTTGATAAACATTTGTGAGCCATCAACTTTTAGCTTAAGTTCCTCAATTTCTTTCTCAAATCTATCTAGATCTTCAAGAGTTTCTTCAAGAATTTTTTTTAGATGTTTGACTTCTGCTGAATCCATGATCTCCTCAAGTAGTTAAACTTTTCTTTCAGAGGACTAGAGATCTGATACCAATTGTTGGAAATACTGAGAGGGGGGGGGGTGAATCAGAGTTTAGCTAATTATTCAATTTCAACACTTTAAACATAAAACAATTAGATATTAACTAAATCTTAACACAAGATCACATAACACATAATATGATTACGGTGAAACCTTGATTAGAGGAAAACCCCGGTGGGAATTAGTACCCACAAATATTTCACTTGTATAATGAACTTGTTAAAGTTCCTTTGCTCTGTTAGGAGAAGTGTTTACAATGCAAGTACAATGACCTGGTTAAAGGCCTGACCCTATTAGGAGTCTTTTAAAAACAACCTTGTTAGGTGTGAGGACTCACTGTCCAAAAGCTCACTGCTCAATGAGAAACAAGGCTACAACCCCCTTAGAATAGATATGCACTATATCCAAAAGTGAACTGCTGTATGTGACATAGATGTCTGATCAATTCTAGTTATGTGCTTATGCTCTTATCTTATTTAAGGGATCTATCTCATTCTGATATCTTCATACTACTCTACTTATATATCTTCTCTGACTTTTTCTTCGACACTTCCAATATATCTTTACATTGCATACATATATGTTCATGCCTGAATAGACACGACTATAAACAAGACCTTTGTCGGCCCAAAAACAACATTCACAACGCTTCCAAACAAATTGGCTTAAGTATGTTTACAAAAATGTTTTATATATGATTACAAACTTATTACAATTTCCGCTTAGCCTTTACATAACAAAAGATTACACGCTAATCAAAATCATGAAGTCGGCTTCATACTCTGTATTCTAAAATGCTAGTGTACTTGTTCTTTCTATAACTTGTCTGTAGTGCCATTTTGTACCATGCGTGTATAGGATAAGCATAAAAACATACCATAGAGCTTAAGTATGAACACACATATCCTCATGTGGTTGTACGCACGTGTGTTGATGCTCTGATCTACTGTAAGTCACTGTTCTGTTCTATCCTCTACACTTAGTCAATTTTACCTTCTTAGTTTACTGTCAAAACTTCATATGGATTTGTTGCCATAATGACAACACAAAATAAGCCATATACTCCCTCGGAGTCAACTTTCCAACAATATCCCCCTTTGTCATTAATGGAAACAAAGGAATGTGGCTAAGTTACTCAAAATTGACTAACATCAAAAACTATATATTTTCTTCTCTTAACATATACTATATATTTCTTTGCATATATATATACACTTCTCCTCATACATACATTACTCCCCATTTTAAATTAATGACAAAGGTGTCAAAATTGTAAGTATTTAAATACTTACTCCATGTATACATCTGGATATGCTATCTGCAGATTCTTCATCTCTTGCTGCCAAAACGCCTTTAGTGCATCAGTTTTTTGGAGATGGGCGCATAAGGCATATGTAAGCTTTTCCATCTTTGTCAAATCCATGTTGGGTCCTTGATCATAGGTAGCAATAGTTGCATCAATCTGTTTAATGTTCTCATCCAGAACTACTAAGGAGGGCGCAAGTGCATTTCTCAATTGAGTCTGCCTGATCCTTATCTTATTGATCTCCATTTTAGATTTTTCTGTCTTGTCCAGTTGACCTTGACAGATATTGTTGCAGATGTTTATATGTTGGGATGATGTTTTAATTGATTTTCTTATGTTGTCAACCAAGATATCAGCCTCTTCTATCTTTTTGGTATGTTCAGAGGTGAGTTTGCCTCTATCCATGCAATTTTCTATAACCTTTCTGCCTTTTGATGCCAATTATTTCAACATTGTCTGACCAATCTTCAATGAATTTAAATCTAAGCCAAAAGTGATATCGCAAAAAGTTGTCATTTCTTGCCAAAGTTGTCAACTTGGCCAAAAAAGTGCTAAAAATGGAAAAAGAGGGAAGAATGATTGTCGAGAGGATAAATCATGCTTAGAAATCATTAATATGCCTTAAGAAATTCCCAAAGAATATTCAAAGTCCCACTTCAAGGGAAAAGCCTAAAAGACAAAAAGTTGCTATGACAACTTTTGGATTTTGCATGACAACTTTCATGAGAATGTTGGAGACCGAGCTAGGAGAAGAAAATGATGAATGTAATCCCTCAATACATGATGGGAGGTTACATAGGACATGGAGGATCTATTCAAAACCATGATTTAACATCTGTAACAGGGAGAGAGAAGAAGTTTTCATTAATGAAATTCTGTGTTTTTGAAGAACATCACTATTTTGTGCTTTTTGGTTGCATGCATGTGAAAATAGTCTTAGAACTATGTTTTAGTGTTTGATCCATATTGGTTACGATCTTGTGAAAGTTTTTCATTCATGTTACAAGTTCATTAGATTTCACTCTCGCATGTTGTGAAAGCTTTTTCAAATTCTATCATTAAGTCCTACAATATTGAGTTTTTATTTGCATGTAAGGGTTAATGGATTAAAACTCATGATATAACCTTGAATCCATGACTAGAATGCATATAAAAACCTTTTTCATTTGTTGATCAAGTTAGGAATTGTATGTGATAAAAACCTACCTGCTAAACACCATCACTTAAACATGCAAATAATAAATTTAGTCATTAGAAATCATAATCATGTTAGCATATTCAAATGAAAGGAAAGAAACAAATGGGTTTACACCACAACCTCCGATGAATAAAAAAAGTGCACCCAAGCCTTGTTGATTTTCTCTTAGAGATGTATGTGGGTGTGCTCTCTCAAAACAATATCAAAATCCCACTATGAAAAAAATGCAAGCTAAGAGAGTGAAGAACTCAAGAACAAGTATGAGGAACTTGTCTCAAGCTATTCACCATCGATGAAATGCAAAGAACTATTATTTAGGATGAAATACAAGATCTAAGCTAAGAAACTAGATTCATTCCATTAATCCAAGATGTGATATCTAGATTATCAAAATTAACTAAAGCATAAAACATGAAATGCACTAAGAAATTCTAGAGCTAAAGTAGCATGATAACAATGCATAAAAGAGAGATGATTCACTCTTGACAATGGCCTCTATTTATAGATTTTTTGGAGGAGAGAGAGGGCTTCGATGAGGTGGAGCTCATGTGGAATCCATATAGGTGCCACATGAGGGACACATAAGCCATGCAAGAGGTCCAATTTGCTCACATATGTGTGAGCAACCTTGGATGTGATGGGTCAAATTATACTTAAAGCACACATGTGAAGGATCTTGTAAGAGGTGTAAGAGGGTGTAAGAGTTTTGGACCAATGAGACACTTTTAGAAAGTGTAAGAAGGTGTCATCATAGGTGTAAGAAACCTTTTTGGCACCAAATAAGGATTATTTGGGAAAAGCTAATTTTTGAAAAATCGCTCACACATGTGTGAGTAAATAATTAGGAATAATGGGTGTAGGAATCAAGAAATTAGTCTAATTAACCTTGGTTAATTAGTGAGTAGGTATATTTGATGAGAGTGATGTGAGGTAGGGTAGGATCTAGGTTCAAATTAGCTTAATCCAAATTTAAAAATTTAGATTAATTATAATTTAGTAGAATTTAAGTTATGTGAAGGAATAAATAAATTAAAAATTTATTTAAATGCGACTAATGAAGGGGAATGTATTTAAATAAAATTTAATACATCAAAGGGGATAGCATTTAAATTAAATTTAAATAATATGGGAAGTGAATTATATTTAATTAAATAAATAGAAGAACATAACAAATATAATTAATTATAATACTAAGGGAATATTAATTAAATTAATATAAGGATGATTTGAGATGTCTACATTTTTCCCCTCTTTGATGCGACGTCAAAAGTGGTGTCGTGTCAAAGAAAAGAAAATAAGATGGCCCAGAGAGGTTAGGAAAACCTACGGCAACGAGAGCGGAGGAGTGTGCCCCCTCGAGAAAATAATAGGAATATACAATTTTTTAGTAAAATTTTCTTGAAAAAGGAAAGAAAATGGAGAAAGAAAACCAATTGCATGGTGTCTCTAAGAAAAATGGAGGAAAAACAGGGACCAGAAGGGGGAATGGGGAGAAGGATGGAAGAAATGGGTCCCAAGGGGCTATAAATAGTCCAATGGGGCCCATAGACAAGTCATTTTCACTCACAAAGAGCAAAAAGAGAGAAGAGGAGGGCGATGGCAGCAGAGCGAGAGTGAGCACAGCTTGGAGAGTGCATTCGGGTTCACCAGTGACCGGCACATGGGGGACCACTGGTGAGTAGTCGATGACCTCCTAGTCCATTATGCATTTAATGCTCTTTTAGGTGTCTAGGGTGTCATAAATGCATCCAAAAGCTGGCGCGCAATGCAGACGGCGCTCGCCTGACCACCGACTGCACAGACGACAATCAACAGATCACTGTCCTCATAGATGATAGAATAGGGATTGACGTCTGCACAAATGGAGATCACTCGATCTCCATCTATAGGGGCAGGGGAAAGGGGAAAATGTGCAATGGAGATGACGGAGGGGCAAAGAGGCGGCAGCCTAAACCGCCATCTCCATAGACTGGCATTTGTGCATATCTGTCATCTTCACTGACTGGCGACTGCAAAAATCTACCGTCTGCAAGGGTCAACTATCGTCTGCGCGGATTGACCCAAAAATGAAAGAAAAAAGAGGAAGAAGAGGAAAGACAAGGGTCCGAGAGCATTTTTTGATGCCCCAGACGGGCCTGGGATATTTTTAGTGCCCTAGAATGCTATCTGATGTCTGACATGAGCTTGTTGGATGCAGGAGGATACTATCACCTTTCAGGCGACGGAGTGCTATCTAGCGACTATGGCACTAGAGTAGGAGTTGATAGTAGCTGAGTGGGGGATCGTCACATTATGTGACCTAGAGCATGTACAAAATTAGCCACATCTAAGAGTGCATAATGCGCTTATGTTTGCTTTGATTGAGAGGTGGAATAGTACCACTTTGAGCTTTCACTTCCTGATAGGGGAAGAGAATATCACCCTTCATGACATGTGGATGATATACAGAGTGCCTATTCAGGGGCTCATACCTGAGTACTTCTTCAAGGGTTTGGAGCCATACATAGAGATGGATTTCAGGCGGAGGTATGCAAACTTGCTGACTACATGGCAGTGGATGTCTTGGGCAAGTGCAATGATGATGCAGCCACGGTTGCGACAGGTAGCCTTATATTTGGCTGGGTTGATTGGGTGATGGTTGATGACTGATCATGCAGGCAAGGGATTTCTTATGGGCTGGGCTCAGGTTCTTACTAGCATGGTGGAGGATGGAGACTAGTACTACTAGGGATATGCCATTCTCAGGAAGTTATATTATCATCTTCATATGTGCGCCTACCGTAAGGGTAGTGCACTAGGTCCAGGATGCACACTACTTCTTGTATGGGCATGTGAGCATATTGCGGTCATATGACCGATTAGGCATCGAGAGACTAGAGCAGCCTACAAGATGTTCTTATGTAGGTATAGGCCACCTATTAGTTATGAGGCCACAGATTCAGTTGGTTACTTGCAGTAGAGGCTAGACGAGATGGGGGAGATATAGTGGGCACCATATGCAGGGTGTGAGGCCTGGGGTCACAAGATCCCACAACAAGATGGGTAAATAGAGGACGGGTTTTATGACTTATATTATATGAGATTTGTTTAGACTGAGTACTGGTTGATCGGGAGGATATCATACATTATCTCTAGATACATGCCGTCTAGGGTACGAAGACAGATGTGATAGGTCTAGGAGGCAGTTCCCCATGGGTTCCCACATCCATCAGTGACTTGAGAGGTGGGTAGAATCTGGGGGATGGGAGTAGATCCTCGCATAGCACAAGCATATTTTATGGGGATGATAGAGGTCCCATGGATTAGTGAACATGAGTCTCTATAGGATGCAGGTGTAGTCCCAGCATACGCTCAGTGGTGGGCAGCACATAGACCTATCAGGTTGACAGTGCCAGGGATCATACAGGCAGATGAGCAACCTAGAGAGGGAGGGGATGGAGAGGGTCAGGACGGAGATGATGATGATGAGGATGGTGGAGGGGCTATGGGGAGGAGAGTCTGGCCCAGGGTAGCAGCTCAAAGGTGGAGGGGGAAGGTAGAAATACCCGTAGGGAAACAACCACCGATAGTCCCAGGTGCACAGGGACATGATCAGGGATAGGGACAGGAACAAGGGCCACAGGGGCCACCCGATCAGCCATAGGGGGCACAGGGATAGGGGCCACAGGGTCCACTAGGATAGGTACCACTAGCCGGAGATATAGCCCAAGAGATTCATGATACTATAGTTGCAGAGTGAGATAGTCTTCAGACTGAGATGGGCAGGGTACAAGGCTTGCTAGAGACATCTCGGGTGACCGAGGTGAGCACACAAGTAGAGATTTAGATGCTGCAGGGGGTACTAATGACTACTCAGGCCACATTGAGAAGCTTACAGACAGAGCTAGAAATGGAGATTGCTCAGGGGGATAGCGCACAGAGAGCACTAGATGTATTACAGGCTTAGGTTGACAGTGGAGAGTTTTCCATTATTGAGGAGCATGGAGATGGAGAGGAGCTAGAAGCTATGTCAGTACAGATAGCAGCTCTGATAGCAGAGTGAGACTTGGGATGGATACATGCAGAGGACTATAGAGTTGAGCGAGAGATAGATTGTCAGGTAGGAAGGGCTATCAGTGTAGGATAGATGATGGCAGATGTGTTTGTAGCATAGAGAGAGGCTAGTCGGAGAGGACAAGAGGCTGCATACTATATGGGTCTCTATTACGGTACAATGCTAGAGGGGTTACGATAGCCTACTTACTCAGAGAGAGCATAGACAAAGAGCATAGGGTGAGGTTCACAAGGATCAGTGGGGTTACCACCATGCCTAGGTAGTGGTGTGGGACCATCACAGTCACCGCCATGATCCATTTCAGACCAGCTTTGATACACATTTTTTTATGATTTATGTGACACATGATGTACTATTGACATTTTGAGACATATATACATGGACTTGATGGACTATTTGGACTTTGATTTATGATGCTATGTGATGCTTATGCAGGATGTATGGATGCATGATGATTTTATATTACATGTGTTATATGATGTTTATGACTGACATGTAGGGTGAGATATTTGTATATGATTATGCTGACATATTTGTGATGCAAGGATGGGATGTGTATATATATGTTAGATGTGATGTGTTAATGTTTATAGATGGATGTATTTGGACATGTATTGATGTAATGTGATGATTAATAAATGTAAATGCATATATGATTTGTGAAATGTGTAATGAATACTAAAAGGAATGAATCTAAAAACAATGCAACTAAATAATGAATGGATAATGAATGAAATGTAACTATACGCAACTATAATGTTATCAATGTAACTAAAATATGTAATGGAACTAAATGCAACGTTAATGAGTAATGATTAATGAATGAAGTAACAATACAACTGTAATGAATAATGATTAATGAATAAAAGTAACCTAATGAATGAATGCAATATGAGACATATGAGGACATATTTTTTGTGTGTATCAAATAGGTCTAATAAAATCACTTAGGTGACTGGACAGGGGGAATAAATAGAAACCATTTCCAAGAGCAAAATAAAAAATGCAATATGACCTAACTATAATGCAATCTTAACTACATGATGATAGTGGGATTGATACCGTGTTAATGTTGGAGAGCACACCCTAGTTTGATATTGCAAAAGGAGTTATGCACCATGTGCTAGAAAACACAAGTGACATGGTTCCTTTGCGTGGACTAGACTCTCAGACAAATAAGTTGTTAGGAAAAAAAATGCAAGATATAAGGTATGATGAGATCTATGAAATGTTACTCATGAGGAGACGCAGTACATCCAGAACTTTTGAGGGATTTGAGATGGATGAATCCCACCCCTAGTGAGGCATACATAGTCATAACTAAATATCAAAACATAAGTGCACTAACAAACTATGACAAGAAGATCATACTACAAATGACACGTATTTCACTATATACTCACCATAATGAACCAAGATATAAAAGATCAAGGCTATCGCGATAAGGACATAGTAAAACACAAGATAAAATCAATGAAAAGGCATCCTGACCAAGTGGTCATTCTATCCAAAAGTTCTTTCCATGAACAATTTTGATCTGAGGATTGATAGAAAAGCTGACACCGGAAGGATACATCCTGATGAGCTAGATATTGATTGATAGAAATGGGAATTCCCTGGCAATTGCTTGTGAATAGAATGATCATTTAGGAAAGTCAATATGTCTACTGATTTGTTAAGAATGTCTGCGACCACTGTTTCCAGAACAAATCTCAGTATTGATATGGTAAGCTCAGTCGAGCGGGAATTTTTATTGCGGAGGTGGAAAACGGTCAAGGAACTACCTGCATAGATATGGGTAGTGACTTTATTATGAAAGACGATGTATGCTGCATGGGAAAAATGTGGAAACAGATGGTGGATTTGACTACACATGGTGCCTGAGACAAGTTTTCACCATGGTACTTATCCATTGCGCCACTAAAGTGGTTTTCACAGATAGACAGATTTATTTCTCTTTCTCTTTTGCTTTTTAGATACTTTTTCAAGCTTTTGTATTTTTTATGCTTTTTGATTTTTTGCTTGCTTTTTTAAATTTTTTGGATTTTCTGCTTTTCTGATTTTTTTGGATTTTTGAGAATTTCAACTATACAATGGACTACTGGTGGATCAAGCATAGAAGTGCTTGAGATGTACAATATTTACAGGATCAGGTATAGGATCTCCCTCTGGTGATGCAATTTGATAAGCGTTGGAACCATACTTTGCTGTGATGATGAAGGGCCCCAACCAATTAGATTCAAACTTTCATTTTTTTCATGGTTCTAGAGGTTCTTCATATTGAACTACAAGACAAGATCACCAACCTCAAACTGACAAGGCTTGATCCTTTTGTTGAACTAAAGGCAAAGGCAATTTTGATACATGTGGAGGTGGTTTAGGGAATTGAGGTGTCTCTCATCAAGGAGCTCTAGCTCTTGCAAGCGAGCAACTCTATATTCTTCTTCAGACAATAGATTCTTGAGAGAAATTATGAGGGAAAGGAGATCAATTTTGATGGGTAGAATAGCCTCAGTACCATAAAAAAGGGAAAAGGGGGTGGCTCTAATGGGGGTTCGAATGGAGGTGCGGTAGGCCCAAAGGGCTGGATTGAGGCGAAGGTTCCAACCGCGGCTAGCTTCATCGACTATTTTCTTGAGGATGGTTTTATTCATAGCCTCAACTTGACCATTGCTTTGGAGAAAGTACTTGGAAGAGGTATGGTGGGTAATGCTAAATTTCCTACATATATCTGTGACATCTTTATTCTTGAAAGGTCCTCCATTATCAGTAACAATGTCCTAAGGGATGCCATAGTGATAGATAAGATAGTTCAAAATGAACTTTGAAATCTATTTTCCAGTAGTGTAGGTGAGAGGAACAGCTTCAAGCCACTTGGTAAAGTACTCGGTAGCAGAAAGGATATACTTATGGCCATTGGAAGAATTAGGAAAAATATGGCCAATGAGGTCGAGACCCTAGTGTGAAAAGTGCCAAGGGGTGATGGTGGGCTAAAGGGATTGGGATGGGGCGTATATTAAATCACCGTGCTATTGACAAGGTGCACACTTCTTCACATAGTTGTAGGCATCTTTCTCCATAGTAGGCCAATAATATCCAGTGTGTAACAACTTCTTGGCCAAAGTAAGTCCACTAGAGTGAGCCCCACAGATTCCTTGATGTACCTCCTCCAAGGATGTTTGTGCTTCATCAAAATTCAGACACCTTAAAAGTGTTCCATTGAAATACATTTAGAAAAGGGTATCACCAAGGATTGTGTATCAAGAAGTGCAGTGAATGAAGGTTTTACGTTGATTGGGAGTTAGGTTAAGTGGGGTATGTCCATCGCAAAGGTAGGCATATACTTCTTGGTACCATGGGGAGTTAGGATCAGAAATTTCACACACCATTTCAGAATTCAGTTTGTCATAGGCAGGGACTGTAAGATTCTCAACAAGAAACTCACACTGTGTACTATGTTTTGGCATGGTTATCAAGGACCTAATAGTTTCCATGACATCTGTTGCTTTGTTGTTTGTGCGGGGGATTTGTTGGAAGATCAACTCAGTGAAATGCATTTTGAGATCTTCAACTATACAACGGTAGGGAAGCAAATTTTCATCCTTTGTTTGATATTCATCCATAACTTGTTTGATAACCAATTGTGAATCTCCAAGCACCAATAAATTGAGAATCTTCCATTGTATGGCCTGCCAGAGTCCATGTATAAGGGCTTCATATTTTGCAATGTTGTTGGTACAAGGAAACTATAATTCATAAGATTTAGGGATGAGATCCCCTTTGGGTGTAACAAACAAGATTCCTTCCCCTGATCCTTTCTGAGTAAAGGATCCATCAAAATAAATCTTCCATGGTGTACTTGGGGCAAGATTAAGGACAAATTCATATGGAAAATCTATGATCAAAGTATGTTTACGATCAATAGGTGCTTTAGCTAACTGATCTATAATTACTTATCCTTTAGTAGCTTTGCGATCCATATACAGAATGTCAAACTCACTAAGGATCATGACCCATTTCACTGTATGACCAGTAAGAGTGGCACGTGCCAGGAGATACTTGAGTGGATCAATTTTGGCAACAAGATGAATCTTATGATTGAGCATATAATGTTGTAGTTTCTGTGTATAGAAAATGACAGCCAAACATGCCTTCTCAATTAGGGAATAATTCAACTCATAGCTAATAAGAGTCCTACTAAGATAGTAAATTGCTTTCTCTTTGCCAGTATCATCTAATTGTGCCAAGAGGGCTCCCAATGTGACCTCTATAGCTGATATGTAAAAAATTAGAGGATATCCAGCAATAGGTGTTACTAACATGGGTGGATTAGCCAGATAGCCTTTTAGTTTTTCAAATGCATTTTGACATAAGCAATCCCATTGAAATTTGATATTCTTGCACAGGAGATGAGAGAATGGATGCACCTTAGCTACTAGTTGTGACATGAATCTTTTGATTGATTGCATTTTTCCTTGTAAACTATGTAATTGCTTCAATGTTTTGGGTGGTGGGATCTCTAGGATTTCTTTTAATTTCTTTGGATCTACTTCTATTCCACATCATGACACAATGTATCCCAACAACTTACCAGATTGTACTCCAAAGACACACTTCTTAGGATTTAGCCTTAGCTTGTACTTCTCCAATCACTCAAAAATGGTAGTGAGGATATGAATGTGTGATTCCCTCAACTTGTATTTGCCTAAAAGAACATCCACATAATTTTCCATGGTGACATGCAAAAGGTCATGAAAGATGGTGGTCATTGTGCGCTGATAAGCGGCTCCAGCATTCTTAAGGCCAAAGGGCATCACCTGGTAACCTAAGGTGCCCCAAGGTGTTGTGAATGCGGTTTTGTATTGGTCTTCTGGTGCTATCCTAATCTGATTGTAACCTAAAAAGCCATCCATAAGTGACAAAATTTCATGTCCGACAGTCAAATCCACTATAATGTCAATATTTGGGAGTGGAAAATCATCCTTGGGACATGCAAGGTTTAGATCTTTGAAATCAGTGTAGATGTGAATGCCCCCAGTAGGCTTTCCTACTAGTACAATATTGGAAACCCATTCAGGATAGTCAATCGGTCTGATTACCTTAGCAACCAACATCTTCTGAAGTTCTACTTTGACTACTAGTGTGACTTGCGGATGCATCTTACAAAGTTTCTGGTTAACAGGTTTTACATTTGGATCTACATCAAGATGATGCATGAAAAGATCTGAATCTAGCCCGAGCATGTCTTTGTAAGTCTAGGCAAAGTTGATTTTATGTTTATGCAAGAACGCTGTCATGTCTTTCTTTTCCTAATCACTGAGAGAAACTGCAATATAGGTGATGTGTGGATCTGTTTCTGTGCCTAGCATGATTGGAACAGTGTCTTCAATAATCATAGAGGACACTTCTGGTTCTGATATAAACTATAGGTTAGCTTCTCCCTCGTCTAGCACCTCAGAAAGGTTTTCACTATTGGAAGCGTCCTTTATTTTATCTTTTTCATCATCCAAAGGTGCCTGCAAGAGGTTTTCACCAGAGGACGTATTTTCATTTTTTCTTTCTTTTTCATTTTTGCAACCGAGAGAATTGACATGGCTACTGAAGTAGGCTTGTTCATTGTAGTGGATCTGATGTTCCTACTCTTGGATATTCTTAAGTCCAAAGAGGGCTAAAACTGCCTCATCTGAATCACTCATGTCCAAAACTGGTGGTGAATCTTGCTGATCCCAGTCAATTAATTTAAGGTTTGTGAGGGGTAGATGAGGGGATGAAATGTCAGCTTGGGTGATAGTGAAGACATAGTTAATGTTGTTGAGGTCATCTTCAACATAGTGGAAAGGAATTTCAAAGAACTCTTCTTCAATGTCTAAATCTGAAGCAGCTAGACAATAATCTCTAGCAAAGTTATTCTTGGTCTCTACGGAGCCCAATCCATGTCCTTTGGGATAGCCATTGGTTGTTATGATCTTCTTCTTACCTGTTTCATTAGCTCCAAGGCTGGTACCATGATATCCCATGCTTTTGATAATGGGAGTAACCTTAGGATACATTTCTTTGGGGAAAATTATAGGTCGTTCTTCTTCATCGCTATAGAGCCAATCAAGGACATTATATTCCATGTGTTCATCTGATAAGGACCCCCAATGTTCAAAAATAGCTGATTTGCAATGCATAATCTCTTTGTCTTTAGAGGGGGGTAATGGTGATGGTCTTCCATAAGACTTTGGAGACAAAGAGAGTTTCCCAATACATAGAGCACTTTCAAATTTATACTCTCCCATGCCTTGGTCTGTAAAAGTGGCCTTTGCTTCAGATGAAGAGGGTTTGTCTTTAGTAACTTTATCTTCAGTAAATTTTTCCTTTCCTTTGGATTGCTGAGCTGGTGTGTCTGATGTCTTTTTTGGAATTGATGGAGTGTTTGAAACAGGGGTTTCTTGATTAGAATATTGGCCAAAATCAATCAATGGACAATAGTTAGATTGTTTTCCTTCTAGTCTCTTGCAGTATTGAAAGGGCTCAGGATCTCTAGGAATTGTGATTTCTCAACCGTGATGTGGGAAATTTAGACATTGATGATAAGTAGAGGGTACACCTTTGATAGCATGTATCCATGGTCATCCAAGCAAGATATTATAAGGTAGATTTAGATCCAGCACATGGAAAATAGTTTCAATCAAGGTTGGGCCTACTTGTAAGGGTAGTGTGATTAGACCCTTGCTTTCTCGCTCTTGATCATCATAGGCCTTTATTGTGATTCATTTGTCTGCATCGATGAGGTCCTCAAAAATACCGATATTATTAATCATTTTCAATGTGCACAAATTCAAGCCAGGTCCACCATATAGAAGGGTTCATTTTATTCTTGTGGATTGGATTTTACCTTCTATATGGAGGGATTTATTATGATGCAGGCAGGGCAATGAAATTCCTTATCGGTGAAGACAAGATGTTCTTGTGTGGCTAAGTTCCCTATCATATCTTGGAATTGTGCGGCATTGATGTTCTCAGGGACATGAGATTCATTTAGAGATTTATCAAGGATTTCTCTGTGAATTGGCAAGGTTATCAAGAGCTCTAGGATGGATATCTGTTCAGGTGTCTTCCCTAACTGAGCTAATAAGTCATAGTGCGAGGTAGGCTAAGTAGTGGTTGATGGTGTAGCTAGTGGATTTGCAGATGTAGAAGGATTATTAGTAGCTTGGATAGTGACTCTGGGTCTACGTGTAGTAGCATTACAATCAGCAACTTTAAGGATTATGGTGTTAACATGCATGTCAATTTCTTCAATGCAGCCACAAAGAGATTCAAACCCAAAGATATCATTTTCATTTATATTCCCACATGTTTGATCATGTCCTGTGATAGTATTGGTAGAATAGTCATATGGGATTGTGTTTGATGCATTGTTTTGATTGTGAGGTGGGAAGGGCTGATTATAGACTTTAAGTTTCGCATTTGATGAGGATGCATTCTGACCTTCAACTTTAATTTTCCCATCCTTAATAAGATCTTGCATAAAGTGTCTAAGCTTCATGCATTTCTTGGTATCATGGCCCTTGATGTGATGATAATCACAATATTCATTATCTCTATACCAAACAGGTTTAGGTTGATTCTCATCAAAAGGCCAAGTATTTGGATAGATTATCATTCGTTGATCCGCAAGTTGTTTGAAGATCACATCTAGAGGTTCTACCAAAGCTATGAATTGTCACCATTGTCAATTGTCATTATTATTTTTGTTGTTGTTGTTATTATTTTTGTAATTGTTGATTGCATGGTTGTTGATTGTTGTTCTGATTCTACTTCTGATTCTAGTTTTGATTGTTGTTGCGATTTTGATTTTGATTCTGGTTGTTATTGTGATTATTTTGATTGTTATTGTTGGATGCTTGGATAGTTTGAACATGCTTGGCATCATTCACTCCATCATTGACAACTCCTTTGTTCTTACTCCAAAATTTCATTTTATCATTGTTGGAAGGGGTATAATGTTTGATGATACCTCTTTGCAAAAGGCCATCTTCAATGTCTTTTCCCTTCTTGACAAAGGATTCAAAGATGTCAAGTGAAGCCATTTTCATTTTGAAAGAAATCTCAAAGATTAAATTCTTTGTGAAGATGTCAATTAAGTGATTATCAGGTATTTTCCATGGCATGCGATTTGCAATATGTCTCCATCGTTGTAAGAAAATAACAAAGGTTTCTCCATTCTTTTGTTTAGTATTGCACAAATCACTGAGTGTTGCTTGATGCTCAATGTTATACGAATATTGTCCAACAAACTTCTCTGCAAGGTCAGAGAAAGTAGAGATTGACCCATAAGGAAGATCCATGAACCATTCCAAAGTTGCACCTCCAAGACTCCTAGTGAAGATCCTTTTTAAGTAATTCTCATTATAGGCAACTTCTTGACATGCAATGTAAAACTCTTTGAGATGTTGTAGAGGACATGTTTCACCTTTGTATTTCTCAAATTTGGGCATCTAAAAGTTTGGTGGGAATGGTTTCATTGTGATAGACTTGTCAAATGGGTAGGGAAAAATATCTTAAAAATAAAACTCCTTCTTCCCCTCATTTTGTAAACCTTGTACAATGCTTTTGAGCTCATTGAATTGATTGGGTGAAATCTGGAGTATTCTATGGAATAAATGGTGGCACATAAGCTCCTCCTCCTCCTCCAAAATGTGCAGTCAAAAATCCCATGGAGGTCATACCAATAATGGGAGGAGGTATATATTGATAGGCTCAGGATGTATTGGTTGTAGATGCTTTCACCCCTGTTGTTTGAAATAGAGATGTAGGCAAGGGCATGGAAATATTCCCTATGCTATTGACATTAGCACTTGCTCCTTGAGTCATCATCATTTGAGTGCTATTCTGTGTAGTATTATTTGGCAAAGAGCTTAGGATTTTTTGAATTTATTCTAGTGTTAATTGAGGTATTGATGCGATTGTTGACACACATACTGATGTGGGTACTGATGTGGAAGGTTCTCTAACAAGTCATTTACTAGTGTCACATGATGATGTATCATTGGAAGTAGAAGCCATGGCTGCAGTAGTGATAGCGGTGGCTTTGGTGACATTTCAAGTAAGGAGTGTTTCATCGAAGTCAGTAGGCACTGTGACACCATTATGAACAAGATTCAAGAATATTTCAGCACTATTATGCATAATAGCTTTCTCAACCATTTCTAAGTTGTATGGATCACTAAAAAAATATATCACTTAGGTGGGTCTTTCTTCTTGATCCACTATCTCAGTTTTGTCAGGAACTTCCTTAGCTGGTACTCAAGTTCCTTGAAGATATTGAGTAGCAAAAGGATTCTCCTCATGGGTAATAGTATTAAATGTTGCATACCTCATGTTTCTAGCTTAGGATCAAGTGAATACCATACAATGGTGGATTTAGAAGAATGGAAAACAAGAAGGTGTAAGATTGAAATGAAGTGGAGCAAAGATCTGATTTTGGATTGAATTGGATTTGATTGGATTGATTTATGTTTGATTAAAGATTGATTGATTGATTGATTGATTGGATTGAGGATTGATTGATTCATTTAAAGGTTTTTGGAACAAAACCTAAGCATGAAAAAACCTTGTGATAATGCAAACACAAAAGGATTTGAAGCAATACCTACTCTACTTGAAGATGGACTTGTGATCTCAAGAAAAATGAGACATTAATAAGGGATTTAAATTACTTGAGATGGAATGATGGTCTACAAGCAATGTTGTGTTTGTTTGAGGATGAAGGTTTGCAATACTTTGATTAAGGTCTTTCAACCTAAAAGGATTGATTTGACTTGATGATTTGGTCTAATGCTCCAAGAGAAGAGAGAATGATGATGGAAGAATTTGGAATAATTGATCCTAGAAGCAAGAGGTTGTCTAATCATATTGTTCAATGGAAACAAAAGCACTATTGACAAAATATTTATCCATGAAGTTGCAGACTTTGTTGTTGTAAAGGATTTTATCAATTTTCTCACAGTGATCAATTTCTTGTTTGATAGACGTGGAAATATGTTGATATTCCTTAGATTTGTGAGTGGCTTCCTTTTTCTCTCTATAGATTAGAGGTGTTGGGAGCTTAACCTTCTTATATTTCTTGGAACTGGTCATGTCATATCAAAAACTTGATTTTGGCTGAATGACTGAATGATCTAGTATAAATGGTTTTGAGGTCCTACAAAAGGTCAAATTTTGAATGTCTTAGTAGATTTGGAAGCTCATTATTTTCAAGCAGAGACGGCAGTCTCAAACATAGTCGGCAATTTGCGTAGATGGTAATCTACGTAGATGGCAGATCTAGAGTGGAGACGACCGACTATTGCTAAGACAGTGTGTTAAAATTTTGTGCAAATTTTGATCTTCAGTCTGATTTTGGGCAAATTTGTTCGATGGCAAGAACTGATTTCAGCATATTCAAACTAGAAAAATAACAGACACACGTCTCAAAATAATCCAACAAGGGATAAAGCAACCTTGAGGGATACAAGCAAATGTGACATTGAGAAACTTTGATTCAAATTGCAAGATCTTGTTTGTGTATGTTCAAGTGACTCTTTCAAGCCACTTATATTTTTACTTAGTCTATCACAATGAAGATAGTTCAAATAGTAGCTACGTTAGGAAATTGGCTTTGAATGAAATATTATAGGCCCATTGCTTGGTAGTCCTTCAACTCACAGAGCAGTGTCACCCCCGGAAGGGCGCCCATGTTTTTTTCTTTTGCCAAGTATTGTTGTCGTGCTACGAAGATTTATTTCACAATACAATACCCTGGGACATGTATGATGGGAATCTTGGGGGGAGAATATTCCTTCCCCTTGCACTATAATAAGTCACTGTTTGGAGGTGAATTAGGTAGGCTACTAAGTTACAGTTGCTAATAAGATTTTGTGGCATCCCCACAATTAGTTTGTACGACGTGAGACACTTAAGTCTCTAGTTCAACCATGCTTATATGTTGAGGCTATTCACTCAGTATAGACTACCATTGAACATGACTCGCCTGAGCTTGAAGGGATAAACAGGACCTTTGGTTCACACTTTATTTCTATATCAACCAAAGGGATTACCAGTTTGAGGTCATCCTCTAAAGGGGAAGTGCACCCTCTAGACAGGCCTCTCTAGAAGCTTGATTAAGCTAAGCTTTATCTTCACCCAAGTTCCATGAAGGTGAGGGGAGAGGATACAACTATAACTTAATTATAGTGTCACTTAAATTTAAGAGATTTAATCTAATGACAAATAGCTCGAAAGAAGTGTTGAAAAACACTTCTTCAAACACAACAAGAAGAGTTCATTTTCCAAATTGAACCTAATTAAAGAAACTATGTATTTTCTACCTATGTAAAATACACAATAGTATGGTTAAGCATCCAAGTTTAATTCTTTTCCCACATAACAAAATGGAAAGCTTGTAAAGGTGTGTTAATTCGCCTTATGTCATTCAAGATATGTGAAGTTTGTTCCCTTAACATTCAAGATTGAGTGAGGCTCTTTTTAAACAACATACATTCCAAGACAAATGTTTAACCATACAAGTTTATTTCAAGAATATATTAAAAACCTTCAGGGAACCTGCACAAAAACTGTTAGTAATTTTCTATTCTGAAAAGTGAAATGTTGTAAAATATAGTAAACCACAGGAAAATCGCACAGCTGGCGATCTGCACAGACGACGATCTGTGCAGATAGTGATCTGCGTAGATGATGATCTACGCAGATGGTGATCTGCGGATATGATTGTTCACATGCACATATGACCAAATAAAAAACATAGTCAAATTCTACTAAAAAATAGACTTAACAGATAACAAATTTAACTCTTAAAAAGTGTCTTACTGTTAAAAAATAGAGAGTTAAAATACTCAAAACTTGATAAAAAATCATTTAAACCATAATATTATATCTCTTTTCCTGAACAGGCAGAGACGGTGGTTTATAGGCGCAGACAGCCGAGAAGCACAGATGGTGATCTGCGTAGACGGCGACTCTAGAGTGGAGATGGGTCTACGTGAAAATTTCCAGAATCGTAGAAAAAATACAAAATCTACAAAAATGTTAGAAATTAAGGGATGTGGGTCCCACTGGGCATGCCAAAATGTATGTGATAAAAAACTACTTGCCAAACGCCATCACTTAAACATGCAAACAACAAAGTTAGTCATTAGAAATCATAATCATGTTAGCATATTCAAATGAAAGGAAAGAAACAAATGGGTTTACACCACAACCTCCGATGAGCCAAACAAGTGCACCCAAGCCTTGTTGATTTACTCTTAGATATATATGTAGGTGTGCTCTCCCAACACAATATCAAAATCTCACTATGATAAAAATGCAAGCTAAGAGAGTGAAGAACTCAAGAACAAGTATGAGGAACTTGTCTCAAGCTATTCACCATTAGTGAAATGCAAAGAACTACTATTTAAGATGACATGCAAGATCTAAGCTAAGAAACTAGATTCATTCCATTAATCCAAGATGTGATATCTATATTATCAAAATGAACTAAAGCATAAAACATGCAATGCACTAAGAAATTCTAGAGCTAAATTAGCATGATAACAATGCATAAAAGGGAGATGATTTACTCTTGACAATGACCTCTATTTATAAATTTTTTGGAGGAGAGAGAGGGATTAGATGAGGTGGAGCTCATTTGGCATCCACATAGGTGCCACATAAGGGACACATAAGCCATGCAAGAGGTCAACTTTGCTCACACATGTGTGAGCAACATTGGATGTGATGGGTCAAAGTGTACTTAAAACACACATGTGAAGGATCTTGTAAGAGGTGTAAGAGGGTGTAAGAGTTTTGGACCAATGAGACACTTTTAGAAAGTGTAAGAAGGTGTCATCATAGGTGTAAGAAATATTGTTGGCACCAAATAAGGATTATTTGAAAAAGGTGATTTTTATAAATTTGCTCACACATGTGTGAGCAAATAGTTAGGACTAATGAGTGTAGGAATCAAGAAATTAGTCTAATTAACCTTGGTTAATTAGTGAGTAGGTCTATTTGATGAGAGTGATGTGAGGTAGGATAGGATCTAGGTTCAAATTAGCTTAATCCAAATTTAAAAATTTAGATTAATTATAATTTAGTAGAATTTAAGTTATGTGAAGGAATAAATAAATTAAAAATTTATTTAACTGCGATTAATGAAGGGGAATGTATTTAAATAAAATTTAATACATCAAAGGGGATAGCATTTAAATTAAATTTAAATAATATGGGTAGTGAATTACATTTAATTAAATAAATAGAAGAACATAACAAATATAATTAATTAATTAAAATTAATTATAATACTAAGGGAATATTAATTAAATTAATATAAGGACGATTTTAGACGTCTACATTTTGCCCCTCTTTGATGCGACATCAAAAGTGGCATCACGTCGAAGAAAAGAAAATAAGATGGCCCAGAGAGGTCAAGAAAACCTACGGCAGCGAGAGCGGAGGAGTGTGCCCCCTCGAGAAAATAATAGGAAAAATATAATTTTTCAGTAAAATTTTCTTGAAAAAGGAAAGAAAATGGAGAAAGAAGACCAATTGCATGGTGTGTCTAAGAAAAATGGAGAAAAAATGGGGACCAGAAGGGGGAATGGGGAGAAGGATGGAAGAAATGGGTCCCAAGGGGCTATAAATAGTCCAATGGGGCCCATAGACAAGTCATTTACACTCACAAAGAGAAAAAAGAGAGAAGAGAAGCGCGATGGCAACAGAGCGAGAGTGAGCACAGCTTGGAGAGTGCATTCGGGTTCACCAGCGACTGGAAAATGCAGGACCACTGGTGAGTAGTCGACCACCTCCTAGTCCATTATGCATTTAATGCTCTTTTAGGTGTCTAGGGTGTCATAAATGCATCCAAAAGTTGGTGTGCAAGGCAAACGGTGGTCGCCTGACCACTGACTGCGCAGATGGTGATTGAAAAATCGCCATCCTCACAGATGATCGAATAGGGATCGACGTCTGCACAGACAAAGATCGCTCGATCTCCATCTACAAGGGCAAGGGAAAGGGTAAAATGCGCAATGGAGATGACGGAGTGGCAAAGAGGCAGCGGCCTAAAACACCATCTCCAAAGACTGGCATTTGTGCATATCTGTCATCTTCGCCAATTGGCGATTGCAAAAATCCACCGTCTGTGAGGGTCAACCGCCGTCTGCGCGGATTGACCCAAAAATGGAAGAAAAAAGAAGAAGAAGAGGAAAGACAAGGGTCTGGGAGCATTTTTTGATGCCCCGGACAGGCCTGAGACATTTTTAAATGCCTTAGAATGCTATCTGATGTCTGACATGAGCTTGCTAGATGCAAGAGGATACCATCACCTTCCAGGCGAGGGAGTGCTATCTAGCGACTATGGAACTGGAGTAGGAGCTAACTGCAGCTGAGTGGGGTTCATCACATTATGAAATATTAATTATAATGCTAATGGAATATTAATTAAATTAATATAAGGACTATTTTAGACATCTACAGGAATACATCATTTTGATTGGTTTTAAAATTCATTTGTGTTTAGGTAGTCTGCTACCACTGTTTGAGAACTTCATGAAGATGTGCTTGCCACTCCCTTTCACATCATAGGAATTTTATGGGTTTTTGGTATTTGGGAGTGGACTTGATTTATTATAAGTGTGCATAAGGAGGAGCCCCAGAAGCAAGTTTTGGCAATTTTAACATGATGCCCTAGGCGAGTTGATATCACCTAGCTAGGCAACATTAGATCTTGTAAGCATGAACTAGTGGGTTGAATGCATTGAAAGCTTCAATAAAATTTTGGATGTAGTTAGGGGGATGTGTGAAGGGATAGAATCCAGGAGGAGAGATTTCCAAGAGCAATTTTGGCATGGTTGTGAAGTGACCCTAGAGAAGACTGTCTAATGCAATTTGAAACCCTCATTTCTAGGCCGAAAGAGGCTTTCTAGTGTACGGACAGTTTGAAGGGTTGAGACCTTAAAAATAATATAGGTCTCCGAAAAGGGTACTCAAATATCTTTTTTTTTATAACCTTGTTAAGAATATTATTGAATAAAAGGGAGAAAACCTCATTTGTAGGGCTAATTCTAGTAGCCCTATTTGGTGCAAAGTGGACAGTTTGGTAAGATTGAATCATTGAACTTAATTGGTTTGAAATTAGAAGGTGGAATGGGATTGAATAACATCTAAAAAAATCCCCAATTCACTATGAAATAAGAAAGAGTCATGTTGTGTGGAAATGCAAGGTAGTGTTAGTAATAACTGAGAAGGGGGGGGGAATTAGTGGCCTCAAAAATTTATCCTTTAAACTTTAATCCACCAATCAATACACCTCAGATTATTAAGTCTGTACAAGATGTATGCCTTGAAATACTTGAAATAATTAACTGTCTATCGATTTACCTTGTCTGTCCTTGTTCTCCTTGATTACCGATAAGCAGTAAAACTTATTTACCGAAGCTCAGTAAATATGCAGAGCAAACCAATCAATCTAGAAATGCATATGTGAAATGTAAAACAATAAAGTAATAAACCATACACACATAACACATAGATTTTAACATGGAAACCCTATTAAGGGAAAAAACCACTGGGACCGGCACCCCAAATTTTCACTCTTCTAAAGTGAGCCCTGTTAGGAGCCAACCCTGTTAGAGGTTACAAACACATGGTTAAGTTCAACCTTGTTAGAAGATTTTTATACATAGGTTGTCACTTAGTATCTGGCATCTATGCTACCATCCTTGAATCAACCTTTAGACTGTCAATAGGCTTTATGCTAATCTTACTACCATCCTTGAATCAACCTCCTTCTTAGACTGTCAATAGGCTTTAGGTAAGACTGATGCTACTATCATGAATCAACCTTTTTGGTAATCTATTAGAATATACCTCAATTATAGAAGACGTTTAAGTCCTACTCTATTAAGAGACTTAATGCTTCAATGGTTAAACTGAAACATAATGACCTATTTCTAATGCAACTTTGAATTATAGATATTCAAATATATTTACGTATAATATCTCTCTAGTCAATGTATCTATTCAATTCCTTTGTACTTCACAATTTCTACTCTGTGATGCTGTGCTTCACTGTTCGTCAGTTTCTGCAGAATTCTTTAGCTCTCCCTTAGCTTGATTGATCAGGATTTTATGAATTTTATCCTTCATCAGTTTCTCTTCAGCATCTTCTTTCAATTCACTCCCCCGTGTACCTGATTGCTTGCAAAAATGAATTATGCTTGTCTCTTATATAGACACGATATTCCTTTATTTCTGATTCTTGATTCTTGGTTCTTGGCATGAAACACAATTCAACCAATTTGATTTACGACTTTAACTCCTGATTTATCTTGTAGTTATCTTCTTGCCAACTGTATAAATCAATTGTTTAACTATGATTGAATAAAACAAATAAAACAATCAGTTAAGTCTATCCTTAAGCTCTGCCAGCTAGATATTTTGTCATTTTCTTATTTCTCTGTTCTGTTAGTCAATTCTACAATTCGTCGCTGGTGACAACTGCCAATTCTGTTGGTGCAACTTCAATTAGCTTTGGGATCTCCGTCTGTCAGGCATCATTGGATCTTGCTCATCGGGAAACACTATTTTTAGCTCATTGGGCATCTTGTGATTCTTCTTCATTGGGAAACACTGTCTTCTTCTTATCGGGCATCACTGTGACTTTTTCTCTATCTTTACCGATGGTGTGCACTCCGTTGGTGTAGTCTGTCACTTAGAGAATAATTGAATTTTATGCATTGCTGAAAGCATAACCTCTATTCTATTGATTATCTGAAGTCTTTGGCATTATGTACATGACTGTATAGATGATATCAAGTTGACATCAATGACAATACAAACCATTAACTGATTTAATGTCTTGTATCATCTTCAACTTAACATTATCAAACATTCAATCAGTTACATGTCATCAGGTAGAATGCTTGGTTTGGCAAGAAGTTGAATTGGTGTAACTAGGTGGGGTAGTTGAAAGGATAGGATTGTGATCCTATACAGAGGAGGGTATCTAAGTGAACCTTAATAGGCTAGGAGAAAGCCTAAGAAAGTCCTTATAGCCAGTAAGGACACCATAGAAACCCTAAACCCAGCTTACATTATGCATCTAGACATATAGTTGAGCTATTCCTCCTATGTCAAGGTCTGAGTGACCTATGCTATTGGTATTGAGACCAATATAGCTTACCATGTTTCTTATGGCTTATGACTTTTAGATTCTTACCTTTCTTGGTAATTTTGATGTGTTTTTCTTTGTGCCTCATTTTTGTAATGAGATGAGCTTGTTTTGTATTTGATTAGTGGAGTGGAGTGACTCTCCAAGGTGGGTTGTGACATAAAGGGGTCTTAGGGTATCCCTTGGTAGAGTTATTAATAAGTGATAACTAAATGAGTGAAGGAGATTAAAATATAATAAAAAAAGTTAATGTGACTACCTTTTTGTCAATTGAGGATGTTTATATGGTATGCATTTTCCTTTTCATCATTTGAGGACATTGATATAACATAGTACCTTTCCATCCACAGATGTTGATATGGTACAATGAAACCTTGCCATCTCTGGATATTGATATGTCTCTATAGAGATTCCTTGTTGATAGAAGTATTGCTTGAAGACACTTGGGCCAACATGTTCCATGTGATGAAACTCCCACTCTTAAGTCTCCACACCAAACCCTTGTTAGAATTGAGAAGTGTCCCCGATGTATCATGAGTGTTTCTTAGTTTGCACCTTGGACATTGGTCCACATGTTGAGTGTTCTCAATGTGTATGTATTATATGCCTATATTTATTGAATTGGATCACTGCATCCTTTTATGAGACTGCATTTTCTTATCTTGTGTGAGATTCATTCCTTATTTGTGTGTATGCCTTGTATTTGTGGCCGAGTTACTATCTCTGCGAGAATGATGGGGTGGGCCTTAGGGTTCTACATTGTAGGGTGGAGTTTCACTTTACTACTATTGGGGACCACTGTACATGGATGGAATTCATATAGCTACAGGGATTGGGGCATTGAGTGCCCATTATATATCATTTACTCTTGTATTATTTATTTATGATTTTCTCATATTTGATACTCCTTATGTTGCATAGTTTCCTTATGTTTCATCTTTTTAGTTTTATGAAGTTTTCATGTGAATTGGCCTCGATCTGCTTGTATCTAGTACTCCATGTTGTGGAGAAAGCTAATTGTACCCTGTTAGGAGTATTACAAAAGGGGAATGCACTTGCATTCAGGCACACTACTAAAACACAATTAAACAAGGTTGATTTCCTTACAACATCAACTGATCATAGTTCAAAGAGGACTTACAGTCCAAACACATGAACTAACTAATAGCATCTGCTATGCAAAAATAGTTCCAATCAAGTGCACAAATATTTGACTTATTTGAGATTCCACTCACACCTCTTCATAAAACATCATATATATAATTTATCCCTTCTGTACACACACTCTCACACTTGCAACTTCAAATGATTACATCTATAAATACAATCCATCAACTCATCTCAACTAGGTTGGCTAAGGACCTAATTGCTAACAATTAATAAATTAAAATTCATTCCACAATGTGATCCATTGAATTTTAGCTAGGACATTGCAATTATCCATGTCAATAACATCTAACATGCTCCAGATCCACAAATCATACTCTAAACCTTCGCAGTATGTTACATCATTAGGTTGGCTAAGACCAAATGAAGAACACCAACATGGTACGTGAGAATCATTCAACCCAATCACCTCAACCAATGTGAACCAGAAACTCGATCAAAACATGATCAAGAAACATCAGTAAGAAATGTGAAGTACCTTAGCAACCTTAGCATTGAAACACAAATGCGAGATCTAAATCTATCTCTGCACTGTTCATCAACAATAATATTTGCAACCTCTATTACTCAAGAAAGATATATTTCCAATATCCAAATCATGAACCACTCATGTTGAAGACACATATGCACATCCCAAAACCACTACTAGATTAACAACAAACAACTCTTCAAATCTGATCCATACCGATCCAAAAACTAAAATTTTGTCACTTCCCAAACAACCAAAATACCTGTATCTAATAAATCAATCATAAATCTAACACATCATCACTTTTCATTATGTGAATTGACAAGAATCAACTACAAACATCTTAGAACACAACTATATGATCAGAACTTTAGATCTTCTTTGTAGTATCTATACCGAGCAATTCAACCAATTGAACATACTGGGAACAATGTCTTCAATAGTAGAAATATATTGACATCAATGAAAAAACATTAGTGCCAACATATGTATGAACAATATGAGTAACATCTTAGTAATATCCAAAAATCTCCCCCTTTTTTCATTGATGGAAACATATGATGTGAAAACTCAAATCAATGCACAAAGAAATAATACTAACAACAACATCCACAATATGACATCAATATTTTACAATTCATTCCTCATAGTCTCATATAGAATATACCTCCTCAAAGATCACTTATTTTTCATATGAATATCTCTCCCCCTTTGACATCAATGACAAAGGAACATGTATGCACTAAGTCATAGAGGCCAAAAATCTAAACAACACATCTCATGAGATATTTACCACACACTACTCCCCCTAAGGAGAAGTCACCAAAACATCAATATAGAAGAATGAAAGCTTTGTAAGAACACTGGGATAATGCATCATAGTGCATCTCTAGCTCTGATCAAGAGGGGAAGTCACCCCAATCTTACCTCAGAGATACTCAAAAGTATCCTTTGACAAGGGCTTCATGAATATATCTACAATCTTCTCTTTAGTAGATACATACTCCAATCTGAATTCTTTCTCACTAACTTTGTCTCTCAAGAAATGATATTTGATAGAAATATGCTTTTTCTTTGAATGAAACACAAGTTTTGTTAAAATATTGATAGCACTTGAATTATCAAATTAGAGAGCAATAGGCTCATCAATAGTCACTCTAATATCTTTCAACATTTTTTGCATTCATAACACTTGTGTAAAATTAACAACAACAACACAGTCAACTTAAACAATAGATTTTGATATAAAATTTTATTTCTTACTTGCCCATGAAACTAATCTCGTACCCAAGAAGAATTCTCCACCACTAGTGCTCTTTCTTTCATCCACATTACCTTCCCAATCTATATCACTATATGTACTCAATGTGAAATCATCATCTTTATCATACCATAAGCAATAACAAATTGCTTCCTTCAAGTATCTGAATATCCTCTTAACAACATCAACATGTGATTCCTTTAGTTCTAATTGAAATCTAGCAACAATGCAAACAACATTCATAATGTGGTCTAGTTTGAGTCAAGTATAGTAGTCCACTGATCATTCTTTTGTATCTATTTTGATTTGCATTAGGTGTATCATCAATCTTTTTCAATTTTTAACAAGTAATCATAGTAGTACTAACATGTTTTGAATCTTCCATGCCAAATTTCTTCAACAATACTTTCACATACTTAGACTGACAAATGAAAATACTCTTATTTGTTTGTGTAATTTGTAGTCCAATAAATAATTTCATCTCACCTATCATAGACATATCAAATTCCTTTTACATTTCATTATAAAATTCCTAACTTAGCTTGTCATTTCCACCAAAAATAATATCATCCACAAATACTTCAACAATCAAAATATTATCATCAATAATTTTGAAGTAAAAATTATCGTCAGCAGTACCTTTATTGAAACCAATATTCAATAAATACTTACCTAAACTCGCATACCAGGCTCTAGGAGATTTCTTTAGTCCATATAAGTCTTTCTTTAGTTGGAAAACCATGTCATCTTTAAAAGTTAAGGAAAAGCAATCTGATTTCTCAATGTAGACTTCTTCTCCCAACTCTCCATTCAAGAATGTAGACTTAACATCCATTTGATATACTTTGAAGTTTTTATAAGTAGCATATGAAAGAAACATTCCAACAACTTAAATTATAGCAATAGGAGAAAAAGTCTTCTCAAAATTAATACCTTCCATCTGAGAATATCCCTTACAAACAAGTCTATATTTGTTCTGAATCACTTCACTATCATCATTCAATTTTATTCTGAATACCCATTTAGTACCAATCACATTCTTGACCATAGGTCTAGGAACAAAAATCCATTTCTTATTCTTTTCATTTTTTTCCAATTCTTCTTCCATAGCATTGAACCAACTTTCATCTTTTCATACTTCATCAAAATCTTTAGGTTTCATCTTAGATATCAAACATATTTTATTTCTAGCAATTCTTCCTATAGTTTGAACACCTTTGTTTCTATCACCAATAATTTGATTCTCTAAATTATTTAGATTTATATACCTTGGAGTCTTTGGATTTGAATTTGTAGATGACTCTTGTGTTTCTAACTCTTCCTCATCTCCAACTTCTTCATTTTGTTATACTGATCCATTCTGATTTTGATTCTCATTTTATGATTGCACAATCTAACTTCCTTCTTCTTCATCTAATTCATAACTATAAGATCTAACTGGAATCTGAAAAATTTCATCCACTTTAACATTATCTCTCTCAATTATCTTTCTCATTCTATGATTGTAAAATTTGTATACTTTTCTCTGTGTATAACAACCAAGACATATTCATTTATCACTCCTAGGACCGAAATTTCCTAAGTCTTCATCTCTGTTAATCTAAAATTTTCTTCCAAAGATTCTGAAATATTTCATAGTAGGAATATGACCATACCAAAGCTCATAAGGAGTCTTAACAGTACCATGCTTTATTTGAACTCGGTTAAGTGTATAAAAAATAGTGCTAATAATTTCTCTCCAATAGATCTGCAAAATGTTTGCTTCAATATTCATCATAGTCCTTGCAGTTTTAGGAATTGTTCTATTTCTTCTCTCTACAATTCCATTCTATTGTGGGGTCCGTGGAGTAGACATATGTCTCTTTTTTCCATTCTGTTCATAGTATACATCAAATTATCTAGATGTAAACTTTCCACCTCTGTTAGATCTCAAACATTTTAAGTTCATACTTGTCTCAGTTTCAACCATAGCTCTAAAGATCTTTAATTTATCAAATGCCTCTGATTTTTATTTAAAAAATGTAACCCACAGCATAATTGAATAATCATCATGGAATATAATAAATTATATGTCTCCATAATAACTCCTAGTTTTAGTAGGACCACATAAATGAGTATGTACCAAGTCTAGAAATCCACTCGAAGAATAAGTCTTACTTTTGTAGGTAGATTTAGTTAGCTTACCCAATTGACATTCCTTACACATTGCATTGGAAAGCTTCAACAATCTAGGTAAATATCTTACGACATTTTTAGTTCTTATCTTCACAATGTTATTAAATTTTACATGAAAAAATCTCTTATGCTATAACCAACTTTCATAAACCTTTGTAATCAAACATCTATTCTTTGAATTGTTCAAATAAAATACATCACCTCTGGTCTTTTTACTTGATGCAATCTCAATTCCAGTGCTTTTAATGTTTTTACACATTCCATTCTCATACCAAGTGATATCCCTTATCAACTAATTATCCTACACTCAAAGATTATGCCTTAAACCTTTAACATACAAAACATCATTTGTGTTACTCTTACCATCAAGTGTAATTGAACCTCTTCCTTTGATTAAATAGGGTGCATTGTTATCAAATCTGACAACTCCACCATCATAGCCTTCAAGCTTCAAAAATTTACTTTTTTCTTCAGTCATGTGATGTGAACATCCATTGTCAATAACTCAGTCATCTTTCTTATCCACATGTGAAACCAAGGATTCTTATTCATTGGGAATCTCATCTTTGATAGAAATGAATACAATCTTATCTTCACTCTTGTAAAATTCATCATCTGTTATTCCTTTATTAGCAACATAGTAACATTTCTTCTGATATTTATGTTTTAACTTCTTATGCTTGTACTTAGGCTCTTTCTTAGGACATCTAGAAGCAATGTGACCAATCTTATTACATGAAAAAAACCTCAAAGGAAACTTTCCTTCATACTTACCAGATCCCTTAGGTATCTTCTTGATAAATAGGGCTTCAAGTTCTTCAAGGTCTCTTTCTTCTTTCTCATTTTTTCGCATTCCTTATCATATTTACCAAGCATAGATGAAATTTCACTAGGGTCATATCTTTTCTTATCTACAAATTCAAATTTAGGAAATCTAACTCCAAATTCACTCATTTCAAAAGTAGATAATTTACCAACCAATGTATCTCTTGTCATAGTAGACACCATTCTAATTTCTCCAATAGAAGCAACTTTATGATTGTAAGCAGGAGGCAAGGATCTCATAATTTTAGAAACAATCTCATCTTCATATTTTCCTCTTAGGGTTTGTTGCTTTGCTTTCTTCACAAAATTGTCTCCTTCATACAATGTTTCTAACTTTTCTCATACTTCATGTGAAATATCCAATCCTAGAACATTTGTATATTCAACATCTGATAAGTCACACTTCATGACTTCATATGCTTTGGTATTAATCTTTAATTCTTTCTTCTCATCAGTAGTCACAATAGCAAGATCAGCATGAAGCTTATAATTCTTTATTGGAACAACCCACTGTTCTTTGCTAAGAAATCTCAAGTCTATAATCATCTGGTTAGGTTCCATATAGTGTAATTTGTTCCTTCAAGTCTCAGAGTATCCTTCTTAAAGTTCAACATCCTATATCTCCTCAATCGATCAAACTTCTCAAAGAGGACACTAGCTCTGATACCAAATGTTAGACCTTTAAAAGCACACACACAACTTAGACGGCAGGGGGGGGGGGGGGCGNCTGAATCAGTTGTGTCACAATATTAATAAAGTTTCCCCAACTTAAAAAATTTAATCTTAGATATAAATGATAAACATGAAATAAATATCTCAACATAGTAAGCAACACATAACACGAATATATTTGACCTAGAAACCCTAGTAGGGGAAAAACCATGGTAGGGATGGAACCTACAAGATGAAAGAAGTAAGTAATAAGTATTATACCCTATTAAGAGTATTACAAAAGGGGAATGCATTTGCATTCAAGCACACTACCTAGAGCTCAGTGCTCAAACATAATTACAACAAGGCTCACTACCTTACAACATCAACTGATCATAGATCAAAGAGGACTTACAGTCCAAACACACAAACTGACTATTATCGTATGTTATGCCAAAATAGTTCCAATGAAGCACACAAATCTTTGAATTCTTTTAGATTCCTCTCATACCTCTTCATACAATATCATATACATCATTTATCCCTTTTTTACACACACTCTCACACACTCACAACTTCAAATGATTACATCTGTAAATACAATCCATCAACTCATCTCAACTAGGCCGGTCAGGGACCTAGTTGCTAACAATTAATAAATTACAATTCATTCCACAATGTGATCCATTGAGCGTTGGCCACAAAATTGCAATGATGCATATAAATAAGTTGTAGCATGCTCTATATCCTTAAATAACGCTCTAAATCTTTGCAACACATTACATCACCAGGTTGGCTAAGACCAAATAAAGAGCACCAACATGTTACATGAGATTCATGCAACCTAATCACCTCGACCAATACGAACCAACAACATGATCAAATCATGATCAAGAAATATTAGCAAGCAACATGAAGTACCTCAGAAACCTTAGCATCAACATGAACTTAGATCTAAATCCATCTCTGCACTGCTCATGAACAATAATATTTGAAACCTTTGTTACTCAAGAAAGATAGATTTCTAGTATCCAAATCACGAACCACTTGATTTGAGGACACATATGCACATCCCAAACTTTCTACTAGGTTATAAACCAACAACTCTTCAGTAACAATCCATACCGATCCAAAAATTGAAACTCTGTTACTTCTTGAATAATAAAAATACCAATATCTAATAAATATATCATAACTCTCACACATCATCTATTTAACATATGTGAATTGACATGCATCAAATATAGACATCTCAAAATTCAACTATATGATCACAACTATAGATCTTCTTTGTAGTATCCATACCAAGCAATTTAACCAACTGAACATACTAGGATCACTGTCTTCGACAGTAGAAATATGTTGACATCAATGACAAAAAATTAATACCAATGTATATATGCATAATCTGAAAAACATCTCGGCAATATCCAAAAATTAGTAGGTATGAACCTCCATGGAAGAATAATTTAAGGTGGGTTCTTGTCAAACATTGTAACTGGGATTTCCTTGTATGCAAATTATGGAAGCATACTCAAAAGATGTGAACTATTAAATGAACTTCCTCAAAGAGATGTCATCTCATGGAATTCCATGTGAGGTGTTTAATATACAAAAAGTCCACAATATTTTCCAGCATTCGTATAGACCTGAGGACATTATTTTTCACCGAATAGGGAGAGGAATATGGAGGGGTACCAGAAATGTGAAAAAACCTATGTCATTAGAAAAGACATGGGACCTGATACACATAGAAATGTAATATACGATTGAGAACATCAATAGTGGATGGGAGGAGGCTATGTAAGGAATGAGAGGTGTCTAGATGCTTGAAGGGGCAATGCAAAGAGGAAGAAAATGACAATTCAAGAGGAAGGAAATGATAACTCAACAAGAAGACCCCAATGTAATTGCCTCTTATGAGGTGTGGGAGCCAGTGATGACTTTTAGTGGATGGAGGGAGGATATAAACCTATTTGGAGTAGTGTTAAGAGAAGGAGGAGGCTTGTGGGAGAAAATAACAGGTGTAATAAAATAGGGGAAGAATAGCTAAAAAAGGGGATTGAGATAAATATGAGTATAGAGATGTTTATGACTATAGGAAGGTGATGAAGTGAAGGGCTATGCATCAAGAGAGTGGTGTAGAAATGAAATGAATAGAGAAGTGAGAGTTTTTAGAGGGTGAGTATGCAAAGGGAGAGAGACCTTTGAAAGGTCAAAATTGTAATTAATTTTTTGATGTAGTTTGATGGTGAAGTAAAATTGAATAAAATTAAATGATTGTATTACAATATTTGTGGTATTTCTAATAGACTTTATGGATAGTGATATTCCTATGTGAATGTGAGTTTGGAAGTAGAGGCAGTTGTGTTCTCTTTCATCAAATGGTATTAGAGCCATAGGCTCTAAGTGCATAGGTAGAGAATTGAATATGATGAAACCTATGCTAGGACCTGAGAGTGAAGAGTGGACTTGTGCAAACAGATCACTGACTATGAGGTAGTTTTTATGTGAAGAGTAAGTGGTCCTAAGTGTGTGGACAGATGTCCAAATATGAGGTAGTCTAAACTAAGGCCTTAAGATGAAGAGTAGAGTCGTGCATAAGAAGAGCACCTAGCATGAGGAAACCTATGATAGGACATACTGGTGAAGGGTGATATTGTGTGAACATGTTACCAACCATGAGGGAGATTTCATTTTAGAGCACGTATAGTGGTATGAAGCAATCAAAAGAAACTTGGAAGGTGTCAAAAGTACTCATTGGTTATGAGTGTGAAATAAAAAAGAGAGTGAATCGCTAAGAGCCGAAGAGGATCTTGAGAGACTGGTGATATTTGTAGATACTTCAATCCATTGATATAGAAAAGAAAGAAGAAGTGTTGGTTTTCTATTAGTTGAGTTTTGACAATCGTTATGTTAGAGAAGGGAATAAAGAAGATATCTATGACTATTTTTGAGAGGAAAGAAAAAAAATTAAGGCAAGAGGTGGAAGATTCCTTGGAGGAGATAAAGAAAGAGATGTGAATGGGAATATTTGCAATGATGGAGAAATTTACTTTCGATGATGTGGATGTAGTAGATGAGCATAAGGTTGAGAGAGAGTGTTAAATTATTCATAAAGGTCTAGTGTTCAATGAGGAACCTGATGAAGAGAAGGATCACTTGAGGAAGACATCAAGAGGATTGAACAATTGTTCAATGTAGTAGAAATGAAAGTTGTAGCAACAATGACTAAAGAGAATGAATAAGGTGTGATTGCATTAGTAAAATGTTAAAAGGATGAAGATGAAAAAGATGAGAATAAAGAGGATGTTGGGGCAATGAAAGAGAATGAGGTAAAATTTAAATTTTTTTAGTTTCCCTTTAGTTACAAGGTTAAAAATAGAAGAGTGTGAAATTTCATATTCAATAGTGGTGTTGATTATTTGCATGTAGATCATGTTGAGGATGTTGTAAGGAATTGGTAGAGGTTTCCAATTTATGGTCGATGGGATTCCATGAAGAAGGAGAGGAGAGAAGAGAGTATTTGCAGAAGAAGAGAGAACCTTTGGTAGAGGAGGATAGTCCATGATGGACATGAGTCCATGAGAGGTAAGAGGATAAGAGGACACACTTGGTGGAGGAAGTCAATAAGTGTCCCAGCTGAATTTTGGAAGTGGTGGACGAAGAATTTATCTCTTCCTACATCAACAATGAAGTTTGTTGTAGGATTTTTACAGCCTGAATGGGTAGTTCAATTATCTAACACTATTTATGAGTTCTATTAGGAGTGTCAAATATTTTCCATTTTCAAATTAGAGTCTTAAATATTGAATTATTTGAGCTAGTAAATTGATTAAGTATTTTGGACCATGTTGACTATTCATTTGTTAAATATTTTTCCCATTGTTCAAATATTGTGGTTGTCTCAAGTTCATCCATGTGTCTAGTTAGGTATAAGTACCATGATTTTGGTTCCTACGCGAGTTAAAAGTCTTATAAAATTCCATGTTCTCTTAGCCGAGAGTCAATTCTTGTAAACTTGCACATGCTAAATATTAGTGTTAATGGTCAATAGTAAGATGGTATGGAGAAATTTTTATGACAGGTACTTACTAGAGTCCCGCGCCATGGACATTGTCAAGTCAAGAAATTTCTACAAGGTAGAAGGTAATGTAAGTCATAGAAGTGATAAAAGGACCCATAGTCCCATGATAGTTATGATGTAACAATAAATGTTCCTTGTTGTATAGCAGGGTATGAATTTTGTTTTGTAGTGTACCATAGTCCCGCATGGTTGAATCACCAAGTCTAAGTATCTTAAGAAAGATAGTAGGATGAGCTAAAGGATGAGTTAATATAAGGCCATGCTAGACTTGAAAGGTTGAAGGCTTAACCTAGGGTTACTCAGTGGTAATACGGGATGTGATTAAGTGTATATTGTAACCCTACTAGCATAATAAATCTTGATTGCAAGTTAGCTGTATTTTTAAGGATGTGAATAAATAAGTCAAGTGAATGTACATGTCAATGCATCTAGACCATTCATTTGCATTCAATTGAGGGTGAAAATATAAAGTATTATATCTGTAGCCAAACTTTCCATATTTGCACAAGCAGATACTAATGACAAAGTGATACATTTCAATAGATAATATATTTGAATACTTGTGCCATTTTTTATCATATTTCATTTGCAGAGGTTCAATGGTGGAGTTCTAAAAATTTGGAGGAAAAATTCAATGGCAAGTCAAAGTCTCTGCATGCAAATAAAACAAGTAAGTTTACCAATCTCTTTAGTACTAGAATTAATTTTCCCTAGCTAAGATTGATTTTGAGAATCGTGAAGATGATTATACGATATTGAGGAAATATTACAAAAGTGATGAGCTCCCCATGTACAATAAGAAAGGATCTAATAATAAGAGGATAGCCACTTTTTTGATAGATTTAGAATCATTTGATCTTGAAAAGTTTGAAGTGTGCTTTTCTAAGACACATCATTCTTTTTGTCAAGTGCTAGGAAGGGATGCAAAGAATAAAATCCTAGTGGATCTAATGATGATGATGACTATGAGGATTCAACATCCAAAGTTCACTATTGAGTTTGATTTTTACACCACAATAATGCATGATTTGTATTAATGGTTGATAAATGTGAATAGGAATATTAAGAATCATTCCATTCTTTGTCATTTGATATTGTATCAAAATGATGAATACTAGATCCCTAAGATTAATATTGAGAAGGATGGTCCAGGAAAAATATTTCCTATTCAAGGTTGGTGCTATATATGAGAAAATAGATGTAAGAATAATGATTACATAACTTTCAATGAAATCTTTGTGATGAAGATTATGGTATAATATATTTTCTTTTAAAAAAGGTTACCTCAAAGACAGATAATGGAGATATTGAGACTTAAGGACAATAAGTAATAACATGGCCACACCTATAATTTTGGTGATTGGTTTGTCTTTTTTGATGCAACTATCATAAGGGTTTATGGGTAAAAGCACAATAATCTATCACCCTTTTACAAAGGAAAAGGACAACAACACCAAAATTGTAAAACTTCAAGGGCATAAAAGTCACATTTCTATTGAGAATTTGAAGATGATGTAAACTAATGAAATGTGTCAAATAGGATGAATTATATGCCTATAATTTTTAAAAAAAAAATTTAAACCAAAATTAATTTTTTTTTTGAGATTTTTAGGTCTATTTTTCATTTTCTAAAAAAACTATAAATCAGGGAGTTTACTTCCTGCCAAATCATTATAATTTTAAAACATTGTTTTTTCCTCCAATTTTAGAATATGTTTTAGATGAAATGTATAGGTAGTGCAAAAAAAAAAGAAAGAAGTTTTTTCGATGTATAGTTTGCCCGTTATAAGTATTCAAAGTCGAACTTACTTGAAATCAACAATTTTTGTCTCCCACCATTTTTATCCTATCAAAACTATACCAAAAACCAAATAAATTACATATTATTGAAGATAACTCTCTTCTCTAGTGTTATCTATGATTTTAAAAAATTTATGAATTGATTTGGAATTTTTTTATATTATCCGAAGCAACGACTTCTGAAAGCTTTAATAACCTACATGTAGTTTTTAATGAATTTGTTCAATGTTTTGTAGTCGAAACAATATAAAATTTATATCTCAAGAATTTTAGTTTCGAGATCTAGAAAAGGGCACTTTTAGTTTTTTGACATTGTCTAGTTTGAGCAGAGAAAAAACTAGCAGAAGTGCAAACTTCTAGATTTTTTATGTTTTTGGAGGTTTGGTTGCCACATGGCATGCCACCTAGGTAGACTCGGCTGAGTCAGACTCAGCCCAGTCAGACTTGGCTGAGTCCTACTGGCCCTCCCATTAACTCGCGCATGAGACAACTTGGCCACGTAGGCACCATTCGGTGCCACGTAAACTCGGTCGAGTTAGACTGGGCTAAGTTGGACTCGGCCAGTATGACGTGAATGAGCACCTAGAATTGTCCTTAGGGGTGACAAATTATTGTGGTTTTACCCTTATGGATTCCCACAAGCTCCTCATATTCTACCTAGAAATATCTTTTCAAGATTAGCATTTTTAGAATTCATGTAGAAAAATTGCGGATGGAGAAAGACATAATGGATAGACAAAGCAAAGGAACTTTCCTGCCTCATTAGAGAGAATTTTATAATTTTTATATTGGTTCTGGTACCCTAGTAGATGTATAAAATTATTTTAAGAACTGCTATTTTTTTAATTTTGCAGTGGAGAGGGTCTTTAACCCTAAATCCCATATCAATTATGTAAAAATATTCTAGCAGGTGTTGTTCATCAAGTATTCTACAATCAAGTGCTGGCACGTGATAGTTTTGGTATGATATGCGACACTTATGGTTTTTAATTTATGGAAACATATCTGGTATATTGATCGATTGGATTGAAGTTCAATTTTGGAGATATAGTCTTCAAAATGACTAAGTACAGAAGTAGAAATACAGTATATGAAGTTTTTGGTATCAAAGATCAAGTACGATGTTTTATGAAAAGAGATCTTAGAGGAAGATAATATGGAGTATGTATGACCTCCACCTGAGATCTATTTGGTTTTGGTGATGATTACAGTGAGCTAGAGTGATATGAAGACATGTGAAGACAACATGATAGCGTAACAGAGCAGTTGAATAGTAGCAATGATTTAAGGAGTATGTCGTGGACTCCTGGCAAGCTAAGTTGGATTATGATTTTAGATAGTATATATTTTGGTTATGTAAGAGCACCAAATTTGTATTTTATTTTTACATTATTAATTCTATTTTGTATTGAGAGCCGAGTATGTAATAATTAAAGAGAGCTGACATGTTAATGGAATATATATATATATA
>MU224035.1:812124-825894 GCA_018584345.1 Thuja plicata
ATTTTACATTTTATTACATCATAGTCGGCTCAAGATAACCTTTGAAACCCGAACAGAAATTTTGAAGAAAACTATTTTTCGCCATTTCAGGTGGCCCAACTTCTGAAGACCATAAGTCATCACCAGTCGACCCGATTGGCTATTATAACCCCATTTCGGAAACGCCACGAAGCGCTCTACAGGCTTGACTAGCGCAAGCGCTTGTCAACCAAATTTTTGACCTCATCCGGGGCCTCTAAAGCCTTCAAAACTGAGTTCAAAGTTTCTGTACCCTGCTGCCAATATCGAAAATTTCCAATATCTTCCAATATACACTTGATCTGGCAATGAAACTTTACTGGCAGACTTATATGACCAAAATGAACCTCCAAGAAAGAAATCAGATCATTCTGAGCACATACGAAAATTACCAAAAATAGTAAATTTCCATAAATAGCAGCTCTGCACAAAATAGCCCTTATTGAATATAAAAACAGAAATATTTTTGGGTGATGCAAGATTGCTCTTACACCCAGGATGCTCCTGCATCAGAAAGCACTGCTACTGCAGCCCTTCCACCTCTAGAAGTTGTGCAGGTAGCTAGTCCACATTCTACAATAATTGATGTAACCACCCCTTCACCACCATAGAAGACATCACAAGAAATAGTAAATATTGACCTTTGAGAAACACTAGATCCACTAAATTGGATTCACCTCCTAAGGAACAAAGGACCGAAGGAGAAGAGAAGAAAGCCAAAGAAGAGACCACAAGTGACAGACACATATGGAAGCCATATTTAAAGATGTTGTAAAAGAGGGCTATTGGGAAAGGGAAGCTAGTTTCAGTGAACAAATACTACGAAAGGTATGAGGAATCTAATAAACTAAAGATTGAAGACATAGTAGTAAATCATTTACTTGTTTTCAAGAAGAATCTAATAGAGATAGACGGAAGTATATCTGAGGAAATATATGGCAAACTAGAGATAAGAAACCAACTACCAATTGTTGAAGATGAGGCTATTAGGAATCAAGCAATTGAAAATATGCTACCAGTAGTTTCAATATAAGAGAGAGAGAAAGAATGTATAGTAAAATCAAACTCTTGTTGAGGACTAAAGAAAGATTGGTGAAGATTATGACAAAAAAGTATGAGGAATTATTAGAGGAGACTCAAAATGAATTAGATCAGATACTTATGAGAAATATTCCTGAGAATACTCCACCTCCTAAACCTACTATGCCTATGCTTATAGGAAATGGAGAATGCTATAAGGAAAATGAGGTAAATGTTAAGAAGAGCAAAGATACCATGCAACCAGATTTCTATGTTTCTGGTGTTCCTGTGACCCTTGACACTTCACATGATGAGAAGGACCCATTTGTAGGAAAGATGGACAAAACAGTGGAAGATGAAGTAGCACAAAAAGAGGAAGAACAGGAAGAGGTAGAATAGAAAAGTTAAGAGCAGAAAGTTGAAGTTGAATAGAGAAATGAGACAAATACAACAAAACAAGAAGTGGCAAGAGTTGAGGTAAAACCTGAAATTGACACATCTACTACTCTACTGTTGGAAAGTATGGATAAAAAATTAAGCACTGATGTTGAAATCATGGATGTTGATGAGTTGATGAGACTATCTTTCATCGCATCATCAAAAGAAAAGGAAAGATCTAAGTAGAAAGGAGATACGAAGACTAAGGTAATCATGAGAGTAATTAATACCATGAAAAAAATACTCCCAATACCTATTATTTTAAAGGAAAGGATGAAGTATAAAATCCAAGTTTGGCACTAGATGATTTTGATAGTCACTATGAATCTTTAGTGAAGATTGCAGAAGAAAAGGCAAAAAAGAGTTATCAAGAGAATAAGTTGAAGAAATTTTTCCATTCTATTTCATGGGACTTGGGAATTTTGAGATCAGAAACATCAAAGGATAGAAGTTGTGTCACACATGGATGAATGTTATACAACCATTATATCAATCCTACCAGACATATTTAGAACATTGAAGACACTATTGCAAAGGATAGGCAAAGGACAGGGATACACTGAAAAGTATGATGGATAGTTGTGAGACCTCCTCACAATCTGTATTAGAGATGGACAGATAATTACTAAGGATATATGACAAGATGAATGTCTTGGATATTGAGAAAGGGAGAGTAATGACAAGATTTTGATTGCTGAAGAGTCTAATCACTCCTAAGATATCAATTCTTGAAGTTCATTTATCTGATATGGATAAAACTGCAAAATCATTGACAAATTCTATGCCCATATATTTAAAGGTAGGAGAGACATCATCCCATGCATTGAATGGAATAATTCATGTTAGTCAATTATTGATTTAATCATGGAAAATTGAAGTGAAGATCATGGAAGATACCTTCCAGGATGTACTTAAACTGGTGAGCAAGCAGTAATCCTACAATTTTGAAAATTTTTGATCCACCTTTGTCATTGTTTTCAAAGAGGGAGAAGAGAAGAAAAATAAGATAATGAGACAAACAAAAAATATATATAAGAAGAGAAAAAGAAGAATAATGAGTTGGGACACTTAGTCATTTTTCACTAAGTGTTGCCATCAATGCCAAAGGGAGAGATTATTGGCATGTGACATTTTGGTATGATATGAGACACTTATGGGTTTTAATTTATAGAAAAATATATTTTATATTGATCAATTGAATTGAAGTACAGTTTTGGAGATACAGTATTCAAAATGACTAAATACAGAAGCATAAATACAGTGTATGACAATATTGTTTTTGGTATCGAAGATCGAGTAGGATGTTTGATGACAAGAGAGCTTAGAGGAAAATAATATGGAGTATGTATGACCTCTACTTGAGATATAGTTGGTTTTGGTGATGATTACAATGAGTTAGAGTGATCTGAAGACATGCGAAGACAGTAAGATAGCGTAACAAAATAGTTGAATAGTAGTGATGATTTAAGGAGTATGTCATGGAATCATGGCAAGCTAAGTTGGATTATGATTTTGGATAATCTATATTTTGGTTATGTAAGAGGGTCGAATTTTTATTTTATCTTTACATTATTAATTCTATTTTGTATTTGTTAGAAATAACTGAGAGGGGGGGGGGGGTGAATCAGTGGCCTCAAAATATTCCAATAAATCAACCCAAAAAATTAGTACCACAATATTAATACTCTAGTTATCTTTAGTCCTATAAGATGAATGCCACCAAATATAGTTATTAAATAACTACTGCTCAGATTGCTTTATTAAACCTTATACTTTTAGTTTACTGAATAGCAGCCTTTCATTTATTGAAAATAGTAAATTACTTATAGTATACTGATCAATCCAGATTAGTTATGTGTAATGCAAAATACTAAAGTAATGACTCATAAACACATAGACACGTGGATTTTTAACGTGGAAACCCTATTTAGGGAAAAACCACTTGGGACCGGTAACCTAAATTTTTCATTCTTCTAAAGTGAGCTCGGTGAAGAGCCAACCCTGTTAAAGGTTACAAACACACTACTAGGTGTGACCTTATTAGAGGATTTAATAGAATAGTTTGTCACTTGATATCGGACATCTCTATGCTACCTTCTATGACCAAACCCAGTGTAATTTGTCAAATGGTATCTGGCATCTCATACTATCTTCATGATCAAACTTTTTGATCCTCCTTGGGGTGTATCTCAATATAGAAAGGATCTTTAAATCTTGCTCGGTTAAGAGACTTTCTAAATCAATGGTTAAAATGAAATAGTAAATGATCTGTTCATACATACAACTTAGACTTGATTATTTTCAGATCTATTGTAAGCTCATATTACCTTTCTGATCAATATATCTTTTCAATACCTTTGCTCCACTTTCTTCTCGGTAATGTTGTGTTTCTCTGTTGCTCGGTGTCCGCAAAAATCTCTAGCTCTTTCCTCAGCTTGATTGATCAGGACTGTATGAAGTTGTTCTTCATCAATTTCTCTTTAGCATCCTCTTTTCTATTCACTCCCCTTAATTGGTAATAAATTAAGTTGTCTCTTTATAAACATGATATCATTGTTTCTCTCTTCTTGATTTTCTTGATCTTAGCGTGATCCACAATTATCGCCAATATTGAGTTAAAGCATAACTCCTATTTTATCTCGTAGAAATCTTCATGCTAACTGGATAAAACAACTTTTCATATTTTACTTATCTCTAGCTTCAACTTGTCGATTAAAACAATGTCAACAACCAGTTAAATCTATCCTTAGCTCGGCCAGCTAGATATTTTTTCATTTCTGAACTCCAGTTAACTTTGGTGTTTTAACTCTTGTTAGCTTTGGTCAACACTTCAGTTCTCCTTGGGCTTCTCCATCAATGTTTTTTGTCCATTGGTTTATCTGTCCTTCGGGCGTGTCTGTCTGTCGGGTTACACTGTAATTCTGGCCATCGTTCATGCTTGTGATTCTTCTCATCGATAATTCTTGTTGGTTTTCTCACTGAGGCATCACTGTGACTTTGCTCTCGGGTATCTCTGTCCGTCGGGTTCCACTAACCATCTGTGTTTGAAGTCACTTAGTGAATGTTGGTCTTTTATGCATTACTGAAAGCATAATCTTTATCTCTCTGATTCTGTAAAGTCTTTAACACTTTGAATATAACCAATTAGATTATATCAAGTTGAGATCAATGATAATACAATCCATTTACTGATTTAATGACTTGCATTATCTTTCTACATTTCAGTGATCAACTTAACATCTTCAAACATTCAATCAGTTACATGTCATCAATCTCTCCCTTTGGCATTGATAGAAACACACTACATTATCACACTATATTATTACTAATACAATATGAAATATAACAGTTTCATCAATCTTTCCTATTGTAACTATTACAAATGTACGACTCTTAGTAAGCTCAAACAACTTAGATTTGTTTCTTCTAGAGCGTGTTCTTCAATCTTCAATCCCTTTACTAGATAGATGTAGTAGATTTTGTCTCTGTTCTGTGTTCCTTGATTGTTCCTATTCTTGATAATCTCTTTTTCCTTTGACAACAATAAGTCATCTCTCCCTTTGTGTGTATTCTTTTCCCTTTTTTACTACTCTCCCTTTGATGAATATTTCATATGTAATCAATCTCTCCCTTTGGATAATGATTAACTCTCCCTTTGAATTATTAGGAACTTCTCTCCATGGATAATGATATAATCTCTCCCTTATGATAATAATATAATCTCTCCCTTTGACAACAATTCCAAACAATTTTCTTCTATATCAACTTTCATCCTTTTTATAATATACTCCTTGAATTTCCCTATCCATCAGCAATACATTGACTCTAGTGTTCGGTGTAGATTTGTACCTTGTTGTGTACAAATGTATCTGTTACTATCCATCTTAGTGCTTTCATCAACATGAGTGATCTTTTGATTGTATAGGTTGATGCAACCTTCTAGTCTACTTATTGACCGATAGACAAGGGTTGTACCCATAGTCTCTTTCTCAGGTACTCAAATGTATCTTTCGGTAATGACTTGGTGAATATACCAGCTAATTTTTCCTTATTGAACATATTTTAGTATCACTTCTTTTTCTTGCACTTGTTCTCTTCAGTAATGATACTTGATTTCTATATGCTTAGTCTTAGCATGCATGACTGGATTCTTTGATATGTTAATTGCACTGGTATTATCACAATAGATAATCATTGGTTCAAGAATATTCATATTCATACCTTCTAGCAACTATTTGATCCAGGCAATGTTGGAGCAATTTTTAGAAGAAGCCACATATTCTACTTCTACAGTAGATTGAGAGATGCATCCTTGCTTCTTGTTGATCCATGTCACAAGTCTGTCACCCATGAAGAATGCTCATCCAGTTGTACTCTTTCGGTCATCTTTGTTTCTAGCCCAGTCAACATCTGTATAGACTTGTAGCTCAAATTTTCCTTCTCTTTTATACCATAAGCCATAGTCCTCAGTGTTCTTCAGATATCTCAGAATTCTCTTAACAATAGTCATATGTGATTCTTTGGGATTAGTAGAGAATCTTGCAACTATTCCAACTACATGTGCTATATGTGGTCCGGTATGAACAACATACATTAGTTTACCAATAATTGATCTATACAAGGTTTGATTTACCTCATTTTATTTGTCTTCTTTTGTCAGCTTACATCCAGTAGCCATAGGTGTTCCAACTGGTTTGGAATCTTCCATCTTGAATATCTTCAACACTTCCTTGATGTATTTGGACTGAGTGATATATATGCCTGCATCTTGTTGAAGAATCTGTAGACCAAGAAAGAATTTGATATCCCCAAACATAGACATTTCAAACTCTTTTCTCATCTCATTAGCAAAGGATTTGCATAACCTTTCATTTCCACCAAAAATTATATCATCAACAAAAATTTCAGCAATCAGAATATTACCCTCGGTTCTTCTTTTAAGTAGATATTTATATTTTCACTTATTCTAACAAATTCAATGCTAATGAGATATGAGTGAAGTATTTCATACCAGGCTCTAGGTGCTTGTTTTAATCCATACAAGGCTTTATGTAGTCTACATACCGTGTTTCTCTTGTCTGGATCAACAAACCCTTCTGGTTTCTCAATGTATACCTCTTCTTTTAGTATTCCATTTAGGAATGCAGATTTGACATCCATATGGTATACCTTGAATCCTTTGAATGTAGCATAAGCAAGTAAGATTCTAACTCCTTCTAGTCTAGAAATGGGTGCAAAGGTTTCACCATAATCAAGACCTTCTTCTTGTGCATATCCCTTGCATACTAATCTTGCTTTTTTTCTTGTGACTTCTCCATTCTCATTCAGCTTGTTTTTGAATATCCATTTGGTACCGATGACATTCTTATCATCTCATCTTGGTACTAGTTTCCATGTACTATTTTTCTCAATTTTTTCTATTTCTTCACTCATAGCACTAACCCATTCCTCATTTTCAAGTGCAGTATTAACAGATTTAGGCTCAAAATCACAAAGTAAACATCTAGTGTTTAGTGACTTACCTCTTGTTCTCATTCTAGCCTTCTTGTCTCCTATGATCTGATTCTATGGATGATGTCTTCTGACATACTTGGAAAGTTTTGGTTCACCTCTGTGTTCATCATTCTGATCATCATTTTGACCTTCATTTTGATCTCCATCGCTTGGAACATCATCTTGAGGATTTTCCTAATTTTTGGTAATTTCAAACTGATGCTAGGGTGCAATATTCTATTGCTCAAGAGTGATACACTATTTCTCGGGTAGAGTGCCATGTTCTTCAGTATAAAAAAACCTGTTGTAGTCCTCTAGTTCTTTTCTTCTTTCCTTATCATTCTTTTCTGCAAATTCATCTATTTTCACATTTGCACTTTCAATGGTCTTGTTAGATGACTTGTTAATACATATATAAGCCTTGATTTTGGTTGAATACCCTAGAAAGATACCTTCTTCACTTTTGGATTCAAGCTTTCCGTTTCTATCATCCTTCAAATATAACATTGACTGCCAAAAATTCTGAAGTAACTTACATTGGGTGTGTGACCATATCATAGCTCATAGGGTTTCTTTGTGTCCTTCTTCAATTGTACTTTGTTTAATGTGTAGACAATAGTACTGATAGCTTCCCTCTATAAATTTGGAGTGATGCTTTTCTCAATCAACAATGTTCTTGCACAATCAATAATGGATCTATTTCTTCTCTCAACAATTCCATTTTTCTGTGGTGTTCTTGGTGCAGAAACCTGTCTTTTAATTCCATGGTCATTGCAATAGTTAGTGAACTCATCTGAAATAAACTCACCTCCTCTATCCGACCTTAATCATTTCAATTACTTACCACTTTTCTTTTCTACCATAGCCTTATACCATTTAAAAATCTTGAATGCTTTTGATTTATCTTTTAAAAACATAACTGTCATCATTCTAGAATATTCATCTACAAAGAGAATGAAATACCTATCTCCATAGTAGCTCTTTGTCCTCATGGGTCCACATAGATAAGTATGGACTAATTCTAGAATGACATTAGATGTATGGGCTTTACTCTTGAAACTATACTTTTTCATCTTACCTTTTTTACAGTTCTTGCACATGACATGCTCAAGTGGTGTTAATGTCATCAAGATAGAAAAGGTTACCTTTTATTTGTTCACCAGTTCTGATAAACCTTCCTGATTCATTGAAGATCTTTGCCTTCTAATTTTCAAATTCTACTCGCTGACCTGTATTGTTCAATTGTGAAACACTTAACAAATTATAATTTAGTCCTTTTACCCAATAAGCATTTTCACATTTGATCAAGTTATTCAACATTATAGTTCATTTACCTTCAACTGGACAAGGTGTGTCATTACCCATTCTTACTGAACCACCATTATAGTATTCAAAAGTTTCAAAAAATTTCTTATCACCGATCATGTGGTGAGTGCAGCCACTATCTATGATCCATACATCATTCTTACTAACCTTAGATATGAGTGAAATTTCATACCTTTATTCTTCTTCTTCTTCGTGTGAGTCATCCTTCATAGCTACAAATACCATCTCAATGTCTTCTTCAGATTCGGTGTTAGTGTCATCAACTCTGTGCTCAGCTAGGTAACAAGATTTCTTTCCTTTGTCCTTGTAGTCTTGGGTATCTCTTTTGTCAGATTGTCAATTGCTTCGGTAATCTTTGTTATCACCTCTATCAAATTTATTCTCATATGATCTATCATTACTTCTATCACCTTTTCTTCTGTTAGGACATTTTGCAGTAAAGTGTCCAACCTCTTTACAATTGAAACATACAAGTGGTAATTTACCTTTGTATTTACCTTTGCCTCTCTGCAATCTTCTTTTCATTAGTGCTTCAATCTCATCAAGATCTTGATCATCACTATCACTTTCATTGTAATTTCTTACAGTGTGTCTATGACTTGATTTACTTATTTTCAAAGAAGATTTGAATGCAGATTCTATAGATGGTACTTGTCACTATTATCAAAATTATTCATCTCAAATGAAATCAGTCTACCAATCAGAATATTTAGAGTAACTGTATTATTTGCAACTGCTCTCATTTCTTGTATAGTAGAAACTCTAATAGCATATACAGGTAGTAAGTTTCTTAAGATTTTACTTACCACTGTCTCCTCTTCAAGTACACCTCAAACTCCTCGAATAGCATTGACTACCTCTTTGATTCTGCAGCTATATTGAGTGATATTTTCTCCTTCTTTCATCCTTAGGTCATCAAACCTCCATCTTAGGCTTTCTACCTTGGCTCTTAGTACATTAGCATCTCCTCCATGTACCAGCTTCAATTTATCCCACATTTGCTTTGCAGAGGTGCAGGTTTTGACATCTTCAAACTCAGCATCGAAGAGTGAGGAAGAAAGCTCTATCATCATGCAATTATTCTCATGCTTTACTCTTAATTACTCAAGAGTGTGAGGTCCTGTAGGAAACACATATTTAGTATCAAGGTGTTGAGTAACATCATTAACAATACCTGATAAGTGGAGTCTTATTCTGCTTTTCCATGATGCAAAGTTGTCTTTATTCAACTTGGGCACATCTCGTCTGTTCATCTTGCGATCTTTTTCTTGAGCTGTTAAAATCCCTTTCTAAGCATACAAACTCTGATACAAATTGTTAGAAATAACTAAGAGAGGGGGGGTGAATCAGTGGCCTCAAAATATTCTAATAAATCAACCCAAAAACTTAGTACCACAATATTAAGCCTCTAGTTATCTTCATTCCTATAAGATGAATGCCTCCAAATATACCTATCAAATAACTACTGCTCGGATTACTTTGTTAAACCTTATACTTTTAGTTTACCGAATAGCAGTCTTTCATTTACCAAAAAATAGTAAATTACTTAGAGTATACCGATCAATCCAGATTATTTATGTGTAATCCAAAACACTAAAGTAATGACTCATAAACACATTGACACATGGATTTTTAACATGGAAACCCTGTTAAGGGAAAAACCACTTGGGACTGGTAACCCAAAATTTTCACTCTTCTGAAGTGAGCTCGGTGAAGATCCAACCTTGTTAAAGGTTATAAACACACTGTTATGTGTGACCTTGTTAGAGGATTTAATAGAATAGTTTGTCACTTGATATCAGGCATCTCTATGCTACCTTCTATGACCAAACCCAGTGTAGTTTGTCAAATAGTATCTTGCATCTCATGCTATCTTTATGATCAAACTTTTTGATACTCCTTGGGATGTATCTCAATATACAAAGAATCTTTAAATCTTGGTCAGTTAAGAGAATTTATGAATCAATGGTTAAACTAAAACAATAAATGATCTGTTCATACATACAACTTAGGCTTGCTAATTTTTAGATCTATTGTAAGTTCATATTACCTTTCTGATCAATATGTCTTTTCAATACCTTTGCTCCACTTTCTGCTTGATGATGTTGTGTTTCTCTATTGTTTGGTGTCCACAGAAATCTCTATCTCTTTCCTCAGCTTGATTGATCAGGACTATATGAAGTTGTTCTTCATCAGTTTATCTTCAGCATCCTCTTTTCTATTCACTCCCCTTCCTTAATTCATAATGAATTAAGTTGTGTCTTTATAGACATGATATCACTATTTCTCTCTTCTTTATTTTCTTGATCTTAGCACGATCCACAATTCTTGCCAATCTTGAGTTAAAGCATAACTCCTATTTTATCTTGTAGAAATCTTGATGCCAACTGGATAAAACAAATTTTCATCTTTTACTTATCTCTAGCTTTAACTTGTCAATTAAAACAATGTCAACAACCAGTTAAGTCTATCCTTAGCTCTTGCAGCTAGATATTTTGTCATTTCTGAACTCCAGTTAACTTCGGTGTTTTAACTCTTGTTAGCTTCAGTTAACACTTCAGTTCTCCTCGGGCTTCTTCGTTGACTTTGTCTATCCATTGGGTTATCTGTCCTTTGGGCTTGTCTGTCAGTCAGGTTACACTATAATTCTGGCCATTGGTCATGCTTGTGATTCTGCTCGTCGGTAATCCTCATCAATTTTCTCGCTCGGGCATCACTGTGAATTTTCTCTCAGATATCTTTGTCTGCTCGTTCCACTAACTGTCGGTGTTTGAAGTCGCTTAGTGAATGCTGGTCTTTTATGCATTACTAAAAGCATAATCTTTATCTCTCTGATTTTCTAAAGTATTTGACACTTTGAATATAACCAATTAGATTATATCAAGTTGACATCAATGATAATACAATCCATTAACTGATTTAATGACTTACATTATCTTTCTAAATTTCAGTGATCAACTTAACATCTTCAAACTTTCAATCAGTTACATGTCATCAGTATTGAGAGCTGACTATGTAATAATTGAAGAGATCTGACTTGTTAATGGAAAAAGATATATATATATATATATATATATATATGAAGCCTTTTTGTAAAGAGAAGATATATGATGTGATGGGATGCAAGGAAAGATATGTATATATGCAAATGGAAGAGAAGAGGATGGCAAAGATCATTGAAGTGCTATGACTGGAACTATCTAAGCATTGAAGATGCTTTTTTTTTCATTACTGAGAACAATTTGTAATAGAAGATTTTGTTGTAAGAATTGTAAGCTCAGTTGGCCCCTAACAGGGTGTTGTATACCTTTAATGGGGTTGTTATTCCTCTAACAAGGAATTGTTCTATGTAATATTCAGCTCCTAATAGGGCTAGGTCTCCTAACATGGACATTATACTTTAGTACATGCTTGTGGGTACCATCCCCACCGGGGTTTTCCATTGGCCAGGGTTTCCTCGACAAAAAATAATGGTGTTATGAGTTTTGTGTTATTTTTTTATGTTCTTTTCATTTCAGTAAGCATATGGTTTATTTAGAATTGGTTTAAGTTTAATTTAAAGTGTTGTAATATTGATTCACCCCCCTCTCAGTATTACACAATCGTAACATGAAGATGTTATAAGGAACTACATGAAGATACTGCAATGATTATACAAAGAAGGAAAAAGTGGCATATCTTGATGAAGTATGAATAAGATAGAAGGGAATGAGAATCTAATTTTCTTGGGTTTTGTGCAGAAGAAATAGACCCAATAAAAATAATTTGATTTAATGATTAATAATTTTGAGAAGATATATGGTAAATTAATAAGTATGCACGAGGATCAAGTTCTTAAGCCAACAAAGTTTCAGGCTAGGACATCCACATGGGTAATTATTTCATGACCTCCCTCTGATGTAGTATTAGTTCAAGTGTCTTCACTCCAAGTACCTATAGGTCAACTACCATGGCTAGGAAAATGGTCAAGAAAAGAAACATGCTTCTTATTATAGGTTTGGATTTGTAGAATGTGTTTCTATTAGATGAAGTAAGGAGCTAAGAAGGTCCCTTTTTGGTTGTAGAATTTGGTTTAGATCAAGGCATGACCTTGTCGAGATATAACCTAAGGATTGAAACATTGGGATTTTGGGTATGGTATATAGGGACACTAAAAAAAATGTAGATATTGTTCAAGAAATTAAAGGGTTAGAAATTTGAAAGATGCATAAATGTCATGGAAGTTGCCACTATGAATATGCACTTAGCCATGTTTATACAAGTAATTATGAATAATTTGGAACAAGAAGTAGTTCAATATCAGAAGAATCAAGTAACATTTAATGAAGAAATAAATAGGTTTTATCTTGAAATGTGATATTGAAGCAAAGCATGTCATTGGAAGGATCCCTAATTCCCCCAAATACTGAAATAACATTGTTTGAAGCTTCTACAACTAAAATACCTTCAAAAGGAATGCTTTCAAAATTTCAATTGGATGTCATGAAGAATATCTAGGTTGGGATGATTGGATAATTGGAAGATCTTGTTAAAGATACCAAAGAGAAAGTGGAATAGAGGATGTTTTAGTGTTGGAGAGAATTCTCAGTCATAGGGTGAGATTTATCATTGATAATATATTAAAGACATGTATAAGTACTATGGTATTGTAATAGAAACAAGTAATCAATTGATATCCATGTTCCTTTCTTGAAACTAATTTATGAAAAATGGTAGCCAACTTACCATATTTTGATGCCATTGTCTAAAATTGTTTGTAAATATTCAAGTATTCCAGCAACATTGGCACACATAGAAAAGATAATAAAAATTATAGTTGATGAGTTTAACTATGTGGCTAGTCAGGACCAGAAGATCAAATCAAAGATTGATTTTTTTCATCTATTCAAGCATTGGTCCATCCCTAAGATACTAAACAGTGATAATAAATGAAAAGTTTGGAGGAATCGAAGAAAGGGTTCGATCAAATAGTGCTCAAAGTACTTTCACATGTTTAAGAAAAGGAGGAAATTGATATTACAAATTTCAATTGTCCTAAATAGGGTAGTAGCCATGCAAATAGGTTACAATAGATTTGTACTAGAGACTAGAGTAGTCTTGGACAACAAGTGGAAGGAGCATATGAGAAATATTGAATAGCTACAACAATATCAGTAGCCTGGAGATTATGTAGTCTACCAGTGGGAAAAAAAAACCCAAAAGACTTCAGAGGATTAATGTTTCATTTTTTTCCAGAATTCTATCAGAATCAAATGAAATTTTAGAATGTGAGGTAAAGTTTATGGTTGAGATATGCTCATTAAAGAGTAGAACCTTTCCAGACCACACATGGTCATAGGTGTTTATTTTCATACTACACATAGTCATATTCTACGCTTTACATATTATAGGATTAAAAAAAGAATTGAAATTTATATAATTCTAACCAAGTTATGGTGGTCAAACACACAAGTGTTTATATCCCAAAAACTTTGT